>CAUYON010081122.1:0-64572 GCA_963573935.1 Arctocebus calabarensis
ATTTGGGAGCATTTGAAGTCTCTGTCTTCACTTTCAGAAATCCTTTCTTCTACTTGCTCCATTCTGTTACTGAGGGATTCTACTGTATTTCTCAGATCTTTGAGGGCTACAACTTCTTGTCTTAATGTGTCAATATCTTTGGTCATTTTCTCTTTGAATTTGTTCAGTTCTTAACATCTTTTGGGTCATCTTTTGGATTACTGCTTGAAATTCTAATTCCATCTTTTCCTCCATTGTGCTGATCTTAGTTGCTATCCAGACTCTGAATTCAACTTCTGACATCTCAGCCATTTGCTTATGCAAGCGATCTTGTGCTTCATCCACCTTGTCGTTTCTTGGGGGAGTTGATCTCCTCTGGTTATTTATATTGCCAGAGTTTTTCTGTTGATTCTGCCTCATGATTATTTTTCACTGTTGCCTATGACCATCCTCAGAGTTGGGGAGGTGTCTTTCCCAGATAAGACCCTGGCAGAATCACTCTGTTGTTACTGGATCTTTGTAGGGAGTGACCCTGTGTTTCTAATGATTTCTCAAACCCTGCAGGGTGGAGAGCTTAAATCCTCCTCCGCCTGCTTAGAAGACACTTTAAATTGCTAACTTGGGCTAAGCAGAAGCTTTCCCAGGAAAGTGCTGTGGCTGGGATCACTCTTTAAGTGGCTATCCACTTACCCAGTGTGCCAAAACTGGTCTCACCCTATGCCCCTGAGGGCTAAGGCTGTGAGGTGTTTCATTCCCTGCCTTTAGGCTGCTCAGTCACTAGATTACTCCCTCCTGCCCGATGCCTGTTCTGAGACCCTGAGGGTGGAGCTGGCCAGGGCAGTTCTCCCACAATGGCTCCACACAGCCCACCACCAAACACTGGCAGCTCCGTCTGGCTCAGTGGCCTAGTCTGGGGCCCCGGACAACACTCAAAAACCCCCACACTCCTGCCCAAGTTCTCCCAAGGCAGTTCTACTGAGTGCCAAGTCCAAAAGAAACCCAAACAGCTCATAGGCAAGGCCCTTCCAGCCTGAAGTCCCACTGCTGCCCCACCTACAGCCGCCGACAGGATCAGACTGAACAAACAGATGCAACCACTTGCCCAATCTCCACCGCTTTAGCCTTCCTCAGCGTGTCCAGAAGCCTCACGCTGTCTCCCTGTGTCCCCAAAGGGAAGTTTCTGGGCAGATCCTGCCTGGCAGAGATGCCTGAAGTCCTCTCACCCCAGTCTCACCGTGCCCAGCCGCAAGGGAGCTGTTACTCCTCAGCCATCTTGCTCCACCCCCCCCCATTGTTTGTTCTTTTAATGGCATCTTGTAAGTCTATTAATGTATCTTTCAGTTGGGCATGGTGGCTCACGCTTGTAAACCCAGCACTTTGGAGGCTGAGGCTAGTGGATTGCTTGAACTCACTGGTTTGAAAACAGCCTAAGCAAGAGCCGTATCCCATCTCTAAAAAATAGTCAGGCATTGTGGTTCGCGCCTGTAGTCCCAGCTGCTTGGGACCAGGTTGAGGCAAGAAAATCACTTAAGCCCAAGAGTTTGAGGTTGTTGTGAGCTATAACACCATGGCACTCAACAAAGGGTAATATAGTGAGACTCTGTCTCAAAAAATAAATGTATCTTTCAATTTCAGAAAAAATTATTCCTGTCATGAATTATACTTTTATTATGTCTCTGGTAGTTTTCAACTTTCTTTTGGATCTCATTCAGCTTTCTCACAATAAATGTTCTGTTTTGTTTACCTGTCATTTTGCAATTTTCCTTTTGGTTGAGATCCATTGCTAGAAGACTATTGTGATTATTTGAGGGATGTTAAAACATTCTATTTGTTCATACTATCAGTATTATCATATTTATTTCTTTTCATCTACAGAAAATTCTTTTTGGAGGAGTATTTGGATTAGATATTTCCTTTTACTTTTCAATTTGATTTTATTTTATCTGTCCCCCTTAAGGATGTGCCTGTAATGTATGTTGTGCTTGTTCTTTTAGCTTTGATTTAAGATACGTTCAGGGAGACAAGGCTCTATATGTGTTTCTTGGTTAATGATAGCCTTTGTTTTGTGTGTTTCTCAGATGCTGGTTGTGGTAGAGAAGTGTTAGACTGCAGTTCAAGCACAAAATGAGCAGGTGGTGCTTATGCATAAGAGTCATTGCTGCAGGAGCTGATGATTGTGTGCTTGTTCTCACTTTGCACAAATGGTGTAGTGCTCTGTGGAATGTCTGTGTCATGTATTCCCTGCTCAGTTCTTCAGGGGAGAAATAAATGGGCCTCCAGGCTCACCATTTTGTACTCCAATGATGAGCAGAAGTAACGGTCTTGATTAGGTTTCAAGGGTGCTTATGTTGAATTATACTGTGGTCTCTGTTATGGAGATGGGGAAAAGAAGGGAGGAAAGCAAACCATTTCCATAGCTTGTGTAGGCAGACACAAAATCCACCTTCCTAACACACTCTTGTCTGGAAACTCCTAATTACAGTTCAGATAGACACTTTTTTTTTTCTTCCAGGGTATAATGTACCTGGAAGCCATGGAATCCACCTGTTCTGTGGATCTTCATCCAGATGGTCTTGGAGCAAAACTTCCTTCAGACTCAAACAGGCAGATTTTCAGCTTGTCTATATTCCTCCATAGCAGTGGTTCTCAATCTGTGAGTCACGACCTCTTTGGGAGTCAAATGACCATTTCACAGGGGTTGCCTAAGACCATCTTTCATATCACATATTTACACTATGATTCATAACTGTAGCAAAATTGCCATTATGAAGTAGCAATAAAAATAATTTTATGGTTGGGAGTTACCACAACATGAAGAACTGTATTAAAGGGTCACATCATTAGGAAGGTTGAAAACCACTGCCTACAGGAAGCTCCAACTCCTTAAAGGGAGAAGTGTGGGCCCCACCCTCCCTGCAAATCTGTGTATTGTGGGCATGATGTCAGAAGTGCTGTAGCCATTACCAAATGACCTGGAATGACAGTCCTCTGGTTCACCTGTGCAGCTTCCAGCAGGAACAGCCACAACTTTGGTGGCAGTAGTGGGCAGAAGGAGGAGAATTTCACAATTGGAAGTGATTCCATGCTCTAGTTTTCTTTGTTCCAAGGAGCCCCCAGATTGCTGAACTCTCATCTCACCTAGGAGTAACCTACTCTAACTATTAAAACTCCAGGAATCCCAGTTCCACAGTTCCTCTGGTACCCACTGGACCTCAAACAGTGAGCACCAGTGAATGTTTGCTGTTGATTCATTGATGTAGAGACCCCACTGCTAAGTTTCCCTTTGCAGTGATATAACAAAAGTGCTGTATTTCCTTGCACGTAAGAGAATTGGCCTGTTCACCTCCATCTAAACTAAGCATAGTGAACACACAGGAGCACATAGGTAGTGCTGGTGCAGACACTGTCAAAGCCCAGGACTGACCATTCTCTGGTGCATCTGTGCCAATACCTTGTGGAAGAAGTTACAACTATGTCTTCAGCAGTGAGTGGTTAGGTAAAATAAATTTTTTGCCCCCACATACCTTCCTGGGTCTTGACTTGGTGCTGCTTGTCATCTGGGGTGGAACCATTTTCCTCACCTACAGACACTGCTCTCACCCATACCCGCATTTTCACTGAGAGTCATAGACACCTTTAAATCACAAGCAGTAGGCTTTTCACATCACTGGATCCACAGGAAACATTCATTAGCATTCACTGCTCAAGGGCCATTGGGTGCCAGGGGAACTGTGGAACTGTGGGATTCCTAGAGTTTGGTTTCATTTTTTCTAGGAAGTTCCTTGGCTTACAGCATGTTCCCTTTTGGTAGGGGCAGCCTGCACTATCGGTTGGAGCTACGGGAGTCTTATAGGTCCTCTGTGTCCCTTTGAAAATTTGTGGTTGTCAGAGTCCAAGGCGGTGTTGCCATGCATTTGTGTGGGACCAGGTGATATAGAGATAGTAGGGCTGAGATTTCTTGGGTATAATAGAAACTCACAATGGGTACATAAGTATTATGGCTCCTGTCACCATGTTCCAGGCCTCTGGAGAGAAAATTGGACCCTGTGAAAGCTGCAGGCTGACGATATGCTCTTAGGAATTTTCCAGTTTGACAATGACAGCACTGCTTAGACTTTTGATGGTAAAGGGATTTCAGTCAGTTCAGGAGCTGGCATTCTATTTTAAGGTTAAGAGGAGCAAATAGAAACAACACCACCTACGAATTCCATGGGGCTCAAAATCCTTCAGAATTCAATCTCTGCCTAAATCTCATTCCATCATTTTCTGCACCCCAATTTCCTCCTGTGGGTTCTGTGGTAGATTTGGTACTATTCTATCAGTATTCCTTTTGAGCTATGATTATTCAGCAGCAACTTGTTTTTCATTCTAGGGAGAACTGATCAACAGATGTCTGTTGTCAGCTATCTTGGAGCCAGATCCTATTTGACTATTGTTTTGTTGTTGTTGTTGTTGTTGTTGTTGCCTATGCTTTTGTAGTCTTAACAATAAATTCTTTTTTTTTTAATAATTTATTGAATCATAATTCTGTACATTGGTGCAATCATAGGGCATGATTCATATACATTCAGAAATGTTTTGATCGTACTGTTACAGATCGCCTTCATGGCACTTTCTCGATCACTATATAAAGACATTGATACTCTACATTTAACTTAGCAGGGTACTGGTGAAACTTGTTAAATGGAGATTTTTCTTATGAGAATTCAAACATGGAGCATTCTTTTGGTAGATGTTTGTTCAAACGATGGGGGCTTTTGGGGGGCAGCTACTTTTATTATGACATCAAGAAAATATAGATCAGTTCCACATTTTTACAAGCAAAATCTGCCTTAAATAGAATCACTGTAAATAATTTTACCAACGGAATTTCCTAAACGGTCTCTTCTATCTCCCACCTTTTAGGGATAGAGAAGAGGTTACAAAGTTTATCCTCTAAAGAAATAATCAGAGTGGAAAACAAGGGTAGAGTTCAAATTTCCAAGATTTACTGCTTACAAAAAAGAGAAAGAGAACAAAACCAAGACAAATTGCTTTTGAAACTGACAAACAGAAATACCTCCTTCCTAAGTTAAATTTACCTTTGGATTTAAAAACAGAAAATTCCCTGGCAAAGCACAACTGAATAGCCAATCAAAGAAGTTATTGTCTTACTAGCTGGAAGCACACATTCCTGACATTTCTCTCTAAAATCCACAAGACCCTTGAGACACCTTTGTGCTGCCTCCAAGCTTGCATGTATTTTAAATAAAACCAACATCCCTTTCACTCAGGGGTCTAGTGTATTTACATATAAACAGATAATATTCCCAGATTTATGTCCTGCATACATAGATAGTATTGGAAATAAGGTTTGTGTTTACATTTATACTTGAGATAAGAAATGACCTCCACATTCTCTGAGAGCAGAAGTTGTCTGCAATTAAAATAAAAAGACATCAAGAAAAATATGAGGTATTATTAGGTTTAGAAAAAGATTGAACACGGTCTGTCAGTACTGGAAGGCAAGTAAACAGATAAGAAAGCTATGTATATTGAAGCGTTTTCTGTAGAGAGAAAAAAGTGAACAATAATTGCTTTGCAGAATGATGTTCAAATAGAAGGTCTCTGGTGAGATATATTAAAAATTCAATTTAATATACAGGGTGGATATAAAGTTATTGTGCAATGTACTATGTTAAACTATTTTAAATTGCCCACGAACCTTATGTCCACCCTGTATAATAAGTACCTAATAGGCATATAGTACAGGAACATACAAGTTTATGCTTACTTTCAATTCATTGATGACATAAAGGTGTAAAACTATATAAAAATAGAGTATAGTAATTGTAAGTCAAATAAATGGTTCTATGAAAAAGCAACAGAAATTGGAAGGACGGAATCGATGTGGGTTGTGCAATTAAATAAAATATCACTGAAGCGATGGGTTTGAGCCAGATCAGATGGGTGGGCGGGGTTTAATAGTGCACTGAGCATTTTGGACAAGAACGAATCTCAGAAAGGACAGCAGGGTCTGAATGGGGCTCTGAGAAAATTAGCCAGAGTAGAAGTTTTATGCATCTCAGGAAAAACACAAAAAGTCAATATAAATTTTATTCTGCACATACAGAATTCATGGGGTGTAACTATAAAGCTACTTAATTTTGTATTCTGCTGTCCCTTTAAAATTCACTGGGGTGAATCGTTTCCCCGCCTGAGTTGTATCCATCTGGGGCTGTGAGATGACCATGCTAAGAAGAAGTCCCAGGGGTCCTTACATCACCAAACAGAATGTTGGTTCAGAAGTTAGAATGTCCAGATGCGTCTACTGCGTAAAACTCCAACCTTGATTTAAAGTTACATTTTGTCGCCTCCTTCAGTTGGGGTGGGAGCGTGGTCTTCATTACCTCCATCTCTCTTCCCCACTATTAGTGAGACTGGGTTCACATCCGTTCCGCATCTGGCGGGAGGTGGGAACTAAGGGCGGGAGTAAAGAGGCTGATACCTCCTGAGCAGCATGGCTGTAGGGTGGCGCGTGCGCGGTGCGCCCTGGGTCTGGCAGGTGTTTCAAGCTTCCTCTACCTGGCTACGTAGAGGATCCCATGGAAAACGTACCTATGCTGCCGTGCTGCAGACAACCTCTTTCCCCTCATCCATCTTGCTTGCTCAGCCCTTACAGACTGTCCCTGTCGGGTCTTTCACTAGGCTAGTTATTCATGGGAAGGGGCTCACCAGTAACTCAGAGATCTTTACTATAAAAGAAGTGAAACCTGGTTCTTAACCTTTCTCTCATAATGTCTGCTGCAACTGACATGTAATATGTAATGTCATGTATGTTTTTTTTCTGTTGGTGACCCAGTCATAGGTATTGGGAATACTGTCACAATCTGTTTCGTCAGTTCCTAATAAAAGTGCTAAATTTCAGAGACCAGGAAAACTAAATGTTTCTGAATTCCATCCCTGATCGAAAGGTATCTGTTTGCCTATTGTTAATACCTGTTTGGAGGTTTATCCCATAGACGTCTATGAAAGATTTACTTCCCCTTGAATCATGCCCTCTCTTGATTCTTCCCATCTTTTCTTTCAGTAGACTGTAGACGTTAGTCTGTTTACAGGGTTCTGTCTGGCTTTCCTAGTCAGCAAGGTGTGGTCCCTAACTATCAAAAATATTACTGTTTCATAGGAGAGCACTTAATTTTTTCTTAGAAGTTTCCTGTACGTTGGGGCACTCATCCACACTGGATATGACTTTGGAAACAGCAGCAAGGAGCCTATCAGGACCAGAGGTTTCCTTTTGCCTCATAAGATGGTAATGGCACCAAAAAAATCAAATACCTCCCTTCCCTCTGGAAATGCAGGCCTCCTGATGGGATTTCTACTTTGCCTCTTCAGCAGTGTGAAATGACCCAGGGAAAGACTTAATCAGTAGATGTCAACCCCAAAGTAAGCAGAAAAATAAATGATGAATGGACCACTAGGCAACCCTATCCCAGCCCAGTCTGGCTGAGCACTTTGCATTAGATTCTATAGTTTTTCTGTGTTGAATATTGTCAGGGATTCCCAAGTAGTTTCAACCTGAGGTTATTACTGCTAATAATTGAGACTGATGAAAGGTCATGGTATTTTTACAGCTTAGCTGTGACATGCTATATATCACTTTGCTTCTGTCAAGGAAACTATACACTTCACTGACCAAAGGTTTGATCCTGAGCTTTTCCTCTCTACACATTGTCTACGATGTATTTGCTTGGGCTTACTTATAAATTTCATATTTAAAATATGAAAATTGCCAGGTGCTAGGATGAGATCATTCAGGTATAAAGCAAATGTTTCAGCATCATTAGGAAACTAATTACATGAAATGATTGACGTGTAGCTACCAGAGCGGAAGGATTCCATACTGCTTTGCTAGTTTAAATACAACACTACAGGTCTCTGGTGAAAATCTGCTTCTTGTGCTAAAATGGGAAAAGTGATTTAGGAGGAAAAATCAACCATTCAGAAAATTATTCAGTTGGGGAATTTCAAGTCTGCAGTAGCTAGGCTTCAAATATTGGTACTTTCTGAGTTTTTATGTAATAGCTGACACCTTAGCCATAACCACCTTGGATATTTGTCTTTTTAATCAAAAAAATACTTTGTTATTTTTTTAGAGGAGTAATGAAAATCAGTAATAAAAATAACAAGTTATTTTTTGACAAAGGAAATGAGACATATTAAAACCCAGGGGAACTGTCCAAAGAAGTATTCAGAGGAAAATTCATAGTGCCAAAATCTATAAAAACTTAACTACCCATACAGAAAAATAGAATGCACTATATTTTTCTGTATATAGTGCATATCCATGTTTTTGGCCCAAATTTTCAGGAAAAACTTTGGTTTTGATTTTTTTAAAGGAGGGTAAGAAACATGAGGTGTGGAGCTAGCCGCTCCAGCCAGGAGTCGCACACATAGCAGGTGCTCACTGCTCCCTCCTGACCCATCCTCATCCCCCACATCCTCTTATTTCCTGGACCACCATGTCTAGATGGTTCTCCCTTCTGGTAAGCTTGGGAAATTATACCAAATCAACACCTTGGGAGTTTGGACAATCAGAGGCTGAAAATTGCTGCTAGCTCTGGATGGGCTGGCTATACTCTTCTGAATCAATCCTAGAGAGATGACAGAAGCTTGAGGAAAACGTGGATAAAAGGAAACAAAAATTGAGGAAAAAAGCCAGTTGAAAATGCAGACTACCAAGAAGCCGTCCCTGGGTGGGGAGAGCCTTGATGTTCTGCAGCTGTGCGTGCAGGGTGCTGGGAGGCAGTTCAAGGGGAAGAGGGTGAGGAAAACGTTTTATTAAATAGTTCTGCTTTTACCTTTTCATGCATAGACTTGGAATAATCACCATCTGTTCTTTGCCATGAAAATGTTAAAAATGCCCAGGCCACTGATGCTGTTGAACAGTAGGTGTGCAGTTGATGGTGGGTCTGGAGCGGCTGCCTTTGTGCCTTCGTGTCTTCAGGCCTCTTCCTCCAACCCCTCAGGCTGGGTTCCTAACCTGAGGCATTTTCAAAGTGCTTACTTCAAGTAATTTCAAAATGAGTCTTACATAGTGGTAAACATTGTTGTCTGGGGTCTGGGTCTGTCTGTCCTGGGAAATTTCCCCTCTCCTCTCCAGAAATGCAATGAGAGACAGGCAAGAGACTGGTCAGCCTTTGGGGATACTTCAATGCACATCATGCGGAAGTGCCGCTGGTGCTTCCCTGCCCAAATTGATAGACATCTGTGGAGTACAATCCTTAAATAGAAAGATAAATTTTTGAATAGACATAATATATATTATGCAGCAGAATTTCAGAGCATGTAGACCAAAAAATGTGACAAATAATACATAAAGAGATGAAACGCACACACACACACACACATACATATATATCCCTCTTTATTAAGGGCTATATCAATAAAATAAAAATAAAAATTTTATTAAAAATAAAAATGTAATACTTAAATAATGTAATTAGAAGGAACAAATACCAGTATGAATATGGCTAAAGAAAAAGGTTGGAATTAGTAAGATTGGAAAATATATGAATAGAAATTGATGAAGAAAAATAAAATAAATAAGCCAGACTAAGGTCAAATTAAGAGATGAAGAGTAAAAATGTCAGGATACTGTAATAGGTGTGTCTGAAGAGAAGGGAAAAACAGAGAGGTGAAAATATTTTTAGAGATAACGAAAACATGTTTTCAAGATTTTAGAAAGATTACCTACTTTCTATTGAAAAGGCTCATAGAGTATCAAAATGAGAGAGCATAAAACATAGATCTACACATTATAGCAATATTTTAAACTATCAGAGGAAAAGATATTATTCTTGAGGTTTATAGAGAGAAAGGTCATTCACTTACCAAAAAATAAGAATCAGGTAGATGCCAAATTTTAATATCAATGCTAAATATAAGATAGCAACATAGAAATATTCTTAAAATTCTGAATAAAAGAAAATATGACCCATTTTTACTCACAGCAAATTATCATTTAAGACTGTGTATGAATGTGTGGGGTATTCTTTTATAGCAACATAAAAAACTCCTGAATATTTCCTATACAAATAGTCCAATAGAAAATATTAAAATTAAAAAATAAATTAATGAATAGGGCATATTATAGCATATGAAAAATATGTTTAACTTGGTAAAGATTTTTGTGGTCTAAAAATCCTAGGGTAGTTAACCAAAACATTGATTTAATTTCAAAGGAGCAAATTCTCTAAATAGCTTCAGACTTGATTAAACAATGGGCTTATTCACTAAATTTTTAAATCATTGGAATTAATGATTATAAAATAATTTCTATAACAACTTAAAAAAATTTTTGAGTTAAATAATTTATCTTATAAATCAAAAAAATTAAAAAACAAATTTTAATAAATATAGCAAAAAAAGGGATATTAATTTCCATTTTCAGTATTAGTACCAACATTTAATATAAAATATAGCATGATGAAATAGGAATACTTATCACAAAAGAAAGAGAGTTTATGACAGGACTGAAACTATAAACAATATTAGATAATATAAAAATATATTTACTTAAGCTAAGTAAGAAAAACATCTTAAGAGTCACTGAAAAAATAGTTGATATAATTTTATTTATATTATTCATAGTATAAATATTATATCCATTCATATTTATTATTTTAAAAGGAAGCCTTTAAATAGAATATAAAAGTTGTTAAGTATTAATTTGTTGTTTAAACCAGAAGACAAGAGACATTCATTTGGGGTAATATAATTTCATGTCTTAAAGGACCCATTTTTCCAGATATATAGTATGATGGTAAAATATAAAAAAGATGAAGTGAGCCAGTATAAGAAATAGAAGCTAAATATTTCTGTGATTTAAAACAAAGAAAAATTGAACTTAAAACTCCAGGTACGAGAAGATTCTGGAATGACTCATGTGCCATTGTCAGGAATAATATTGCTTGCAGGAGGCAGTCTCATTTCTTAAAACTGAGGGCTGAGGAACCCCCTCTCCTGGAAAAGAGGTTGAAAAAACATGCCTGGAGCTATGTTGTAGTTATAACTATATAGCCAGGGAGTCAAAGAAGCAGGCACCACTGACCAACCAGGACTTTGGTCAAAGTGTACTCTGGTTTTGGGAGTTGACAACATTGTTCTCACTATCACCATGGGAAAGGTTTAGACAACCAGCAGAAGATTTAGCCCCAGACCACTGTCCTACTCCAGACCAGGATTCCCCTAGGCAACTGTAGAACTTTGTTAGGTGAGAGGAACAGAAGAGTGCGGAGAAAGAGAACTACAGCCTCATGCAACGTCAGCCTGCCATCTCAAATACTAGGACATAGTGTAGAGGAATGAACACCATGCTTGCAAAGGACCGTTACTGATTCTTACCACATTAAAAGAAATGCTGAGAACAGGACAGTTTCTGGCAAGCCTAGAGACGTTTTGTGACTTGGGGGCAATCCCCCAAGTAACTCAGTATTCCAGGATGAAATAAGGTCAGTCACTCACTAGAAAGCATGTGTTAAACATTGATGCTTAGTAGTTCTTCATGGGGGTTGTGGGGAAAGAACACATGAGGAGAGCACGTGGCAGATTACGCATGCAGCCCTCATATGTAATTACCTTAACTCTCCACACCTGTTGTGCATAACTTTACTAAATAGCCTCTGTGAAGGGGGCTAGAGGCTACCCTGCAACTAAGGTTAGCCCACCTCACTCAACCTTGTACTTCTAATCCATGTCATGCCTGGTTCCTTCCTGCGGCAACTGAGACTAGCCATAGGGGTCACGACAACATAGAAAACAACCTAGAGCTAAAAAGTATAACTGGCAATTGGGAGATTAATTCTCCCCATGGAACATGTATATATAATAGCATGTGTGAAAATAGGATGTTAATATATGGAAGACTCTCAGATAAGACAGTAGAAAAGAGATTTGTTGAACTGGTAATTAGTATGGGGCATTCATCTAAAGGGGTGGGTCAGAGAAGTAAAGCAGGGTTTTTCATCAGCACTATGTCATTTGGGGTCAAATGATTCTTTGCTGTTGGGAGTGTCTTATTCTTTGTAGGATTTTAGCAGCATCTCTGGCCCCTTCCTTACTAGATGACAGTGACCTCTCCTCACCAATGTGACAGCCAAAATTGTACTGAGGGGTTGTCCAATGTCCAGGTGGGTATCCCTCCTCAACTAAGAACCACTAAAGTGATAAAAACATTAAAGAAAAATAATTTAAAAAAATCATGAAATTTGATGAGAAATTGCAACCATAGTCTCATTAGAAGATTGTACAAGAGCTGGTAGAAGAGGAATATGAGAAGATATTTTCTGGAATTGAAGAAAAATGTTAAGTCCTTAGAATGAAAATACTGACTACAAAGAAGAATAAATACAAATATATCTAAATTTCATATCAGACTAAATTACAGATCACTGACCACCTAATAATAACTATAAGTTTTTAATAGAGAAAAAAAGCAATTACTTAACAGAATTACTATAACCAGATGCAGCAAACTTCTCACCAACAAGGTTTTCAAAGTGACAAGGAAATCATAATCCTCAGTTTCTATATACTGCTAAACTACCAATTAGAGACAAAGTAAAATTTTTTTAAACATACAAAGAGTAGGACATTGACACCAACTGGTCTTCTCAAAAATGAAAAATCAGAGAAAAGAATTTGAGCACAGATATTGCTAAATGATATTTACATAAATATCACTAATGATGTTGAAATATTTCATGTTATCAAGTTTTATATTAAGCATTCTAGACAACAGTAATAACAGACATGGGAGTTTTTCATAGAGAAGTGAAAAGAAGTCTGAGAGACATGTTTGGGAAAAGAAGAACATACTGAATACACTATGTTGGAAAAATATGAGTTAAGTGTGTATTTAAAATTGATAGGGGCACTAAATACCAAAAATATAATTTTTATTCTGAAACAAAAAGCAATAAAAAATATTATTATAAAATAGATATCAGGAAGGTAGAAAATAAGAAGCACTTAAAAGAAGATGGTGAGGATAATTTTAAAGTGTTAGTAATCACATTAAATGTAAATGAACTATATTATCTTAATCTATTTAAACACAAAGGCCATCTGATCAAATAAATTAAACCAATAGTCAACTTTGGAACTTAGTGATCAGTTACTAGCCATATTCCTTTAAAAAGACAAAAGAATATCAATATTTTGCTATTGTTTTGCCAGGTCCAGATACTGCATAAAAATGTATTTGCTAAATGTGTGCCTAGTAACATTTTGCTAACAATATTGTCATATTCATAGATAATATGGTTTTCTGTAGTAAGTATGAATAAGTAAACCAACATCCCCCCAGAATAAATGATTAAAGTTTACTAACTGATCTGAACTAATCTATTATTTAAAAAAATAGAAAGCATTTTCCAGTCATAACCTGTTTGAAGAGATAATGGAAAGTGGTTCTACTAATAAAACTAATTGCATAGGAAAAAAACTATATTTTACTCAAAAATGTGTTGGCCTGTAAGATCCAACCTAAACCGAAGAAAATATTCAGTTTCAAATATTAAAAGATGTAAATATATTAGAAATTATGTTGTCTGGCAATCAACAATCTATGTGATTATTACAAAATAATCATAATGAATAGTAAAATATTATTTGTTCCTGAACAGAAAACTGATTATTATTGTCAATAATTTAATTACTTTTGAAGTCACTCATATATTTAGCAAGTTCAAACATCCTAATTCAAAGATTGATAGATCCAACTACATAAAAACTAAGCCTTAAAAGAATCAAAAGTTTTTAATGTACTAGGGATGTCTGTAAAGTATCCAGCCGTATATATCTCTATTTTTATACTTCATGACTGGATACTTTCTGGACAGCCCTTGTATAATAATACTTCTTTATATTTGGCTCATGTCCCTAATTCCAAACTATTATATTCACACACACAAAACACACACACAAAAGCATCCACACACACAAAACATGGGAATGATTCCTCTGTCTTCTTCATCCCATTTTATGATGAACATTTGCAAACACATTGAAAAGTTAAAAGTATCTCGGTGTGAACACACATATAGCTATCAACTAGACCTTATAACTGACATTTTACTATACTTTTTTTTATCAGAAATCTATTGTTTCGTCTATTTTAAAAAATGTATTTCAAATCAAGTTGCAGACTTTACTACATGTCATTCTAAATACCTTAGCATGCATATTATTAACTAGAGTTCAATACAGTATTTTTAAATTTCTTTTGTTTTCTTCTTTTTAGGTAATATTTACATACAATAAAATATAAACATCATAATTGACCATTTGATGACCTACGCAAACAGAATATGACTATCAGTCCAGAATGTTCATTCATGTTTCTTCCAAACAAACCCTCACTCCCATTTCCACAGAAGCAACAATAGTTCTGATTTGTCCCCATCATCAATTAGTTATGTCTGCTCTAGAACTTGACACAGCTACAAGCATTAAGTATGTACTTTAGTGTGTAAGACTTCTTTCATTCTACGTAAAGTACCATGGTATCCAGGCCACTGTATGTGCCAGTAATTATTCTTTCCATTGCTGAGTAGTATCTTGCTATAACAATGTAGTATATTTTACCTATCTATTCTCCTCTTGCTGGACATCTAGGCTATTTCCTTTTCTTCAGTTATTATAAATAAAGTTGCAATAAACATTTTGTTCAAGTATGTTTTGGGACATGTTTCTTTAGAATCACTAAGTCTTAGGCTAAAGATTTATCTACTTTTTCAGAAGCTAGGGGAGCATTTCCTAAAATTGTTCTAGCGCTTATATTGCATCAACGACATATAAAACTTCTGATTGCTACTTATCCCCAAGAATATTTAATGATATCTGTATTTAAATTTGAGCTATTTTAGTGGATGGCATTTCTCTGTGGTTTAAATTTGAGTTTTTATAATTTCTAATAATAGTACTTTTTCATGCGCTTGTTGGTCAAATATTATCCTTTGAGGTGCTTGCATTGAAATGTTTTTTTCCATTTCTATTGGGTTATTTGTGTTTCTCTGTCTTGTAAAAGTTTGTTGTTGTTGTTTTGTTTTGTTTTTAATATATTCTTGTTACCAGTTCTAAGTCAAGTATATAATTTGCAAGTATTTTCTCACAGTCTGCTGATTGCCTGTTCATTCACTTAATGATGTCCTTGAATGAGCTAAAGTTTTAATTTTATGAAGTACAAGTTATTTTATGGATATTGCTTTATGACATTTTAAAATAAACCTTTGTTTATTCTGAAGAAAAAATAATTAATCTTTAAAGCTTTATAGTTTTAGCTTTTGTGTTTAGGTCTAGGATCAATCTCAATATTTGTTTATGGTGTGAGTTAGGGATCAAAGTTTATCTTTTTAATTTGCAAATCTGTTTGTTCCAGTATCTTTTGTTGACAAGCTTTTCCTTTCCTTATTGTTTTATCTCTTGTGGAATGTCAAATGGTTATATAATATGAATCTATTCCTGGGCTCTTTTATTCTATTTAATTGATTTTTATCCCTTGTCAGCACACAGTGTCTTTATTACGATGGCTTTATTATAAGCCTTAAAATAAGATAGAATAATTTAAAACTAATTGTTAGTTAAAATAAATACAGTATATGAAGAGTTGCAATGAAGAAATCACATTCACATAATACTTCTTTTTTTTTTCCTTGAGACAGAGAGTCAAGCTGTTCCCCTGGGTAGAGTGCCCTGGCATCACTGCTCACAGCAACCTCCAGTTCCTGGGCTTAAGTGATTATCCTGCCTCAGCCTCCCAAGTAGCTGGGGCTACAGGTGCCTACCACAATGCTTGGCCATTTTTTGGTTGTAGTTGTCATTGTTGTTTAGCAGGCTCAGGCTGGATTCAAACCCGCCAGCTCTGGTGAATATGGCTGGCGCCTTTGCCACCTGAGCTATAGGTGCCAAGCCCTCACATAATATTTCTAACAAATTAAATTAAATTAAATTAAATTAAATGGACATAAAGTATTAACAGATATATCAGAGAGAAACACATCACACATATATGGTGACCTAACAATGAAAAAATAAACAAGATGCTACATTACGTGTTTGACAATGGCAACCTTTTTAAGTGACTCTGGTCATTCTTGACTAGAATACACACAGACCAGCTCAGCACCTATATATCAGTCGTTAAGGTGCCAGCCACATACACCGGAGCTGGCAGTTTTGAACCCAGCCTGGGCCTGTAAAACAACGACAACAACAACAAGAACAAGAAAAATAGCTGGGGGCCTGTAGTCCCAGCAACTTAGGAGGATGAGGCAAGAGAATTGCTTAAGCCTAATTTGAAGTTATTGTGAGTTGTGATGCTACGGCACTGTACCCAAGGCAACATAGTGAGACTCTGTTTCAAAAAAAAAAAAAAAAAAAAAAAAAGAATACACAGAGACCTAATTTGGACAACAAATTGGTAGTCTGGATGCAAAATTGCGACACGTTTATACAACCAAAGAAAAAAGTGCAGATTTGTCTTTTGATTCAAAACCTCATCTTTTGGATGCTTCTCTAGGGAGGTAGAGAATGATTCATATACAAGAATATTCATTGAAGGGGGCACTTGTGGCTCAAAGGAGTAGGGCGCTGGCCCCACATACTGGACGTGGCGGGTTCAAACCCAGCCCAGGCCAAAAACCGCAAAAAAAGAGAATATTCATTGAAATTGTGTTTCTAATTTGGAAACAGATAAAAATTGTAAAATAGAGGAATGCTTTTATCATATGTAGGTACATCAATTAACTTCAAATATCGTTCTGTCATTAACAAAAAACAAGGTTTTGACAATAGTTTATAGATATACGGAAATAAAATAAGCAGGATTATTTCTCAAATAAAACATTTATAGACAGAGGGCAGAAAAATTAAACCAGAAACAATAATTCAGGAATTAACTATTTATTTAATATTGGCCGCTCCTGGACAGTAAGATTAGAGATGAATTTTACCATTTACTTTATGCTTTTTAGGTTCTTTTTTTTTTATATAATGGGTATTTATTTTTATAATCAAGCAAGGCAAACATTTATTAAAAGTTTAACTGGTTTAGAAAAGTTTTAGTGGTTTGTTACAAAGTACTGTTTGAACACTGCCTTAGTTCAGGCTAATGTAACAAATTACCATAGATACGATGTTATAAACAATAGAAATGTATTTCTCACCGTTCTGGAGAAAGAAAGTCCAAGATCAGAGTGCCAGCATGGTCAGGTTCTGGTGAGGGTCTTTTTTCCAAATTGCAGATGGTTGATTCTCATTGTATCTGCACATAGTGGAAAGAAGTAGGGGGCTCTCTGTTCTCTTCAGATAAAGGCACTAATCCCATTCATGAGGGGTCCACCCTTACAACCAAATTATCTCCTAACAGCTCTTCCTCTAAATACCATCACATTTATATTAGAGATTCAACATATAAATTTGGGGAGTATGCAAACATTCATTCCATTACAAACATCCATCCTCAGAAAATCTCTGAAAATAGAACAGGTCATCACATAGCAATGAGGGAACCCAGGTATGCTGAAAATAGAAAAGTCCAGCACTATGGAATTAAGCAAGGGAGAGCAAATTCCCAGACAATTCGACTAACCTGGATGATCACATAAAATAGCAGTTCTTCACACCTATAGTTCTTCTTGGCTATTTTATGCACCCCCTCAGGAAAGCAGAAGCCAATGATAACCTAAACCTATACATTTAATCTCATCTTAATGTCATTTTCACTACACTTAGAACCCGTTGCATGCAGTCAGAACATATATGTTTATTTAGTGCCTACTGTATGTAAGTCACATTGTGAGATCTTCAGGGTGTCACAGACGAAGGTAGCATGAGTAGAGCCAACATCCACCCTACTGGCTTCCAGGATGCCTGGGTGGTGGGGATTCCAGCAGTTCCTGGAGCTGCTTACTGTGTGTGCCAAGACTGTTTTAGGAGACTGGTTACTGGCCAAATCTGAAAGAGTGTCTTGTTGACAAGAATAATGCAATTGGATAATGTAAGAAATAACATGTAATTTAAGTATAAATTATTTTAGCAGTAACCATTCACTCATAACGACCTATCACCAAAGCAAATATTTTTTTCTGATGCTTGATTTGTTTTTGCAGCCATTAACAGATTATCTCACTTAGATGACCCAAATTTAGACAAGATAGTGACCTGGGTATAAAATTGGAAGAACAGAAGATTCATGATTAAATATATCAGAGACTTCTTTGAAACTGGGTTGGTTTCCATTAAGTGTTTTTGTATTTCAAAAATCCAATTAACATGCCTGTTTTACAAGCATAAGCTTGAACATTAAAGCTACAAAAGTAAGTAAATATTCTGGAGAACAGTGCCCAGGGGTAGCAGTTCACATGGGAAAAGTAAACAAATTCCAATGTAGCTAATTTTTTCTCACCCCACAGACGATGGTAAACCACAGTAAAGAGGACAAAATGGATTTAATTTTTCTAATTCAAAAGAAAAAAATTAATTTGACCTTAATTTTAGTGATTGAATGAAAATGAGATCATGAACCACCCAGAGTATAAAACACTTAAGGGGGTTTCATTTATAATTTGACAAACAACCTCCAGTTGAAGGAATTACTTCCTTTTATTCTCTAATACAAAAGGGAATATATTGGGCACCAATCCCTGAGTTTGTCAAATCATCTCATGCAATCTGTCATGTATTATTCACAGTTTTTTTTAAATTTTTATTAAATTATAATTGTGTACATTGGTGCAATCATGGGGCACAATGTGCTGACTTTATATACATTCTGAAATATTTGAAGTCTATCATGTATTATTATTAAGCCTGTGTGATTTGAACAGGAAAGCCCTGCTCATCGCGTGAAGAACTGGGAGTTTTTGTGTTCTTTGGAATGTTCCCATGCTCACACGGTCCTGAGATAGCGGCAAAATCAAAAGGAGTGACTTTCAGCACTGACATTTTATATTTTCATGCTGAGGTGGACTTGTTCATTCCTCTCCTGAAGCCTGCTAGAGCGAAGCCCTCCCAATGTTGCAGAGCGGGTCTCTCTCCTGCTTGGTCATACCATCTGTCTCCACATGGCAGCTTACTTTGCATGGGTACCCGGTAGCAGACAGGATTCTGCCCAATCGTAAGTGCAGCAGAAAGCCTTTCACAGGCTCCCTGCAATCTGTGAGCATATCTTCAGTCTAGGATAACACGTTGTACTAAAAATATACCAGAGACAGATTCATGTGGTAATAAACAAGGAACCTGGGTCAAGGAGGTGGTGTGCCATGAGCTTCTGAAATGTGTATTTCTATGTGGATGATCTCAGTCTGTCAGAGGGAAATTACTGGATTAACTAATGTTTATTTCCTTATTTCAAGTGTTAATGTATATTTAACATTGTGGGCATAGGGTGTTTGGTCTAAAACCAAAACTGTGAGTTAAATGAGTGGAAGTCTAGAAGTATTTGTCATGAGGTGGTTGTTTTGATAGGTGGAAATCTATATAATTTCCATAATAACTCTGAACCTGCACAGTGACATTAGAAGGAATATTTTAGTTGGTCTGAGAGTACATATTTAAAAGAGAGAAGTTGCCTGACCAACATTTTATTCTGCATCATTCCTTATTTAGCTACGTCATCGTTTTAAAAGAACCTGACACTATTCCCCAAATACTAGATGTATGATTTATAGAGATTTTATGAAGTTTATGCAAAAAAAAGTGTGCAGATTTTAAAATATTTTATTTCAATACTTAATTCTGGAAACAATTTTTTTGAATTTACAATTTGCAACTTCCATTAATTCATCTTATATTCAATATGAATTTTTATCTAAGCAGCTAGGTTGAACTTCATCTCATGAGTCTTCCCTACCTCTTATTTCTATTTCTATTTGCTGTAGGAGGAATGAAATGGAAAGTTAGTTGCTTCTTAAATGGGGCAAATGACTATGTCTTGAGTTGGATTAAATTGCACAATACAGATGTGGGTCCGTGCTTGGTGCAGCCATTCTGATTCTCATGCTAGTCACGGACTCCAAGTGGTGTCTGCTGCCCTGCTTTGGTGCTGGGAAGCCAGGGAGTGTCACAGATCTGACAGCACACCGACTGTTAAAAGGCTGGTATTCACACGTGGGCCTTCCCTCTCGTGACCATTTGACTTTGAACCACTAATTTAAACTCTGTATGCCTCATTTACAAAATCTGGTAAAGAAAAATATGCCACTGTGTTGTTGTGGATTAAAATGCCTCATCCATAAAACATCTTATTTGAATAGTGTAACCAGTGGGTGCATAATATTGCTGTCCTCACCCTTCTAAGACAAGGTGCTGGGTCCATGGTTGGTAGAGCATGGTCGTTAGGAGGGTTGCAGACGCCTGGTTGCATCTGTCCCCGTTCACTTAATGGGTAATGAGAACAAGTCACTTGAATTGTAGGGAATAAACACGTATTAGAACTCTATCAGATAAACACATAATAAGTGCTCCATAAAAATTATTATTGCCATGCACGAGTAAAGATTTGGAAGTACTCCCTCTGCAGAACTGGTCACTCTGTTTCTTAGATCTTCCTCCAACATTTCGCATGTGAAAGGAAAGCTTGCCCTGGTTCGCTTGGCTAGAAATCTGAATTCCTCCTCCTTTGCCCCGCATCCTGCTCGCAGATCCATTGTGCCACATTTTGCTGCGAAGATCAATGGTCAGGTCTGTTTCTTCCCTGGCCTGTCAGCTGCTCAGCGACAAGGCCTCATGTATTCCTTTAGGTTTCTCAGCACTAAGCTCAGCTTCTACTTGCAAATAAATTACACAGGAAGTGGTAATTTGATATAGTTGTGATTGTAGGAAAGATATTATTATTTTTTTGACTTTTCCTCTGTAAAAGTATGTTCTTAATCTGTGATTCGTTCATGTGCCCGTGCTGCTGGGTGTTTGTGAATAATCTCATATTGTACACAAAATTAGCCATGTTCTGGATTTTCCCAAGAAAGGGATCCAATGTTTCATCAACATTCCCAGGGCAGCCTGGGGCCCTAAACAGATTGAAAACCATTAATACGGAAGTTTTTTGTATTTTCGCTGTGAACATCATTTTCAAAGTATCATAAAAAATTTTAAAGAAATAATTGCCTCTGATAGCTTTGTGCCTTAGACATTTGCTTCTTTAGGTTGATCTAGTGTCTGCTGTGAATATTATACACGTACTATCTGTCCATGAGAATGCAATATGGTCAGTCAGATCCCTCCACCAAATGATCCAGTCCTTTTGTCAGCATGTAATCAGTCTTGCCAATTGGGAAATGATCCATCATTATGATATCTTGAAAGTCAAGTTCACTGCAAGCCACAATTTTCTTCAACAAATGAAGTGTGGGTGTCACCTAAGACCTCCCTTCTGCTTAAGAAAGAGCACCAAAGTGGGGCAAGTAGCAAGACAGGAGTTTGACTGAATTCTAGCCTACCTAGTGCCTTAATTATTTCCTCCTTAAACATATTTGGCCTTAATCACCATGTAAATCCATAAAAGAATCAGAAATGTTCAGATCTGTTTTTTAAAATAATTAATTTTTTATTAATTTTTATTGATTAACCAAAGGTAATGGGTCAACAAAATAAAAGTTTGCTTTGTGTCTTTTCATGGCATGGAGAATAAAAGCTGATTACAATTTCGAGCAGTGATGCCTTGAACAGCAAGGCAGTCTGTGGTCTTCAACATGTAGCTTCCAAGGAAACCGTCATGTTCTCATTCTCAGCTCACAGAAAAAAAATATGAGGAGTCTCTCCAGAGCAAGTGTTTCCTAAGTGAGTGAAGAAAAAGCTGCACATTGCATTTCTGGTCATACTCCATCAATGAGAACTTGGAGGTGAGGCCACAGCTGGCTATCAAGATGTGGGGAGGCACAGTGGCCCTGAGCAGCCGTGCATCGTGGTATACCCTACACCTTGAGGAAGCAGGACAGATTTTAGTTGGATAAGTAACAGTCTCTGTTGGACATATAAAATTAGAAATTTGACACACATACTGAAATTGGGCAAAACCACCTGCTTTGGGGATGTAATGGAATGGGTGTTTTCATTCTCTTCCTTTTGGGAGCATCCTGTCTGAGAACCATAAATTCAAAAAGGTCTCACTGTTCCAGAAGAATGTGAAAGAGGGGAAGTAACAGAACAAAGGTTTGGGTTCCAGTAGAAAAGACAAAAAAAGAGGGTGGTTAATACTTGGAGATAAGTGAGCCCCGGTTGGACATGACTGGTGAAAGCTCCAGGTATGAGGCAACGGGGAAGATGGAAAAGGCTCTGCCAGCAGGTGGTGGAGAGAAAGGCATGGGGCTGGGGCTTCACGTGCACATCTCTGTATCCCGCAAAATCCGGAAAGGCCGGGGCAGGGGGAGGCGCAGAACCCAAGAACCAGCACAACAGGTGGAAAGTTAGTTCTGGAAGAAAATGCCTGGTTGCTAGAACATTAGTATGTGGCTGCTAAGAATAAGCCAAGGGTCTCTTCAATGGAATCATGATGAAAAGAAAAACTTAGATCAGCTACAAAGGAGATGAATACTAACCAGCTAAAAAGGTCCTACAGGCAGGGTAAACTAACATACGGGTATCACTGAAATGAACCCAGCTGCGGGTCTAAGGAGCTCTGAGAAGCCAGGGAGCTAAGCCACCTGAGCTTCTTGAACATAGTTGAATGAAACTCACAGCTATCTTAGCTCCTTGAATAAAACTAATCTGTAGGTTATTTTTAAAAAAATGATTGGCTGCTTTGTAGATAGGAAGCCAGAGGGCATACATTAGGAAAAAGAATAAAAGTCAAAAACATTTCTAAGGAGAGAAAGAAAATAACAGTTAAGTGATGACACACATCAGTGAGGGTGCAGAGAGGCAGCCTGGAAAGATGGGAAGGTTCTGGTGATAGACGGTCATGATGCCTGCCCAGCAATGGCATCTGTTTAATGCCAGGGAGCTGTATGCTTAAAGATGAAAAAGTTTAGGTTATACTTCTTTTATCAAAATAAATTGTTTTTATTAAGAATTTAAAATAGAATTTAGAGGCAGTTATATGTTGTTTAGAAAAATGTTTGCGGGCAGCCCCTGTGGCACAGTGAGTGGGGCGCTGGCCCCATATATCCAGGGTGGTGGGTTCAAACCTGGCCCCGGCCAAACTGCAGCAAAAAAATATTCGGGCATTGTGGCAGGCGCCTGTAGTCCCAGCTACTCGGGATGCTGAGGCAAGAGAATCACCTGAGCCCAGGAGTTGGAGGTTGCTGTGAGCTGTATGACAACACCACTGCACTCTACCGAGGGCGATAAAGTGAAACTGTCTCTAAAAAAAAAAAAAAAAAAAAAATTGTGTCCATGTCAATTTTCAAAATTTAGTTAAAAAAAAAAACCCACTGATTTCAATGGTCCTATTCATGTTGAATATAAATATTTCACCAGTTTTCTACTTTCTGAGGCTATTTATTTATTTATTGAGACAGAGTTTCTGTCACTCTGGATAAGGTGTCCTGCCTTATAACTCACAGCAACCTAAAATTCCCTGGTCTGAGTGTCCATCCTCCGGTCTCAGCCTCACCAGGAGCTGGGACTGCAGCTCCCAGCACAACACCCAAGCAGTTTGTGTTCTGTTTCTGGTAGAGATGGGTCTCTACTGGCAGAGACAGACACAGAGAGAGATAGGGAGGGAGAGACAGACAGGGAGGGAGAGACAGACAGACACAGAGAGACAGACACAGAGAGAGATAGGGAGGGAGAGACAGACAGACACAGAGAGAGACAGGGAGGGAGAGACAGACAGACACAGAGAGAGACAGGGAGGGAGAGAGACAGACAGACAGAGACAGACAGACAGACACAGAGAGAGACAGGGAGGGAGAGACAGACAGACAGAGACAGAGAGACAGACACAGAGAGAGACAGGGAGGGAGAGAGACAGACAGACAGAGACAGACAGACAGACACAGAGAGAGATAGGGAGGGAGAGACAGACAGACACAGAGAGAGACAGGGAGGGAGAGACAGACAGACAGAGACAGACAGACAGACACAGAGAGAGACAGGGAGGGAGAGACAGACAGACAGAGACAGAGAGAGACAGGGAGGGAGAGACAGACACAGATAGAAACAGGGAGGGAGAGACAGACAGACACAGAGAGAGACAGAGAGACAGACACAGAGAGAGACAGGGAGGGAGAGACAGACAGACAGAGACAGACAGAGACAGGGAGGGAGAGAGACAGACAGACAGAGACAGACAGACAGACACAGAGAGAGACAGGGAGGGAGAGACAGACAGACAGAGAGAGAGACAGGGAGGGAGAGAGACAGACAGACAGACACAGAGAGAGACAAGGAGGGACAGACAGACACAGATAGAAACAGGGAGGGAGAGACAGACAGACACAGAGAGAGACAGAGAGACAGACACAGAGAGAGACAGGGAGGGAGAGACAGACAGACAGACACAGAGAGAGATAGGGAGGGAGAAAGACAGACAGACAGACACACAGAGAAACAGGGAGAGAGAAAGACACACAGACAGACACAGAGAGAGACAGGGAGGGAGAGAGACAGACAGACAGAGACAGACAGACACAGAGAGAGACAGGGAGGGAGAGAGACAGACAGACAGACAGACAGAGAGAGACAGACAGACAGACAGAGAGAGACAGGGAAGGAGAGAGACAGACAGACAGAGACAGACAGACAGAGAGTGAGAGACAGAGAGGGAGAGACAGACAGAGACATGGAAGGAAAGGGAGAGAGGCAGAGACAGATGGAAACTGTAGGGACAAAGATAAATGAGGGAGAAGGAAAGGAAAAGGCAGGGGAAGGTCACATCATTTGGGTAAATCATCTATTGGGGGGGGCTAGATTTTTTTGTGAACAGTTTTAGAAAACTTTCAAATTGGGGTTCTTAACTTAGGGGTTTGGAATGGGATTTCACAGAAGTCTGTGAACACCTTAAGATTTTCTACCGAAATCCTGTATTTACACACAGATGATTTTCTGGGATTGAGACTTCTCAAAATTGTAAGAACTACTTCTCTAACGTCACTTTGCCTATAGTATTTGGGGCATTTTGATTTAATCTTGTTCTTGCTACTTTTGTTTTTCCTCCTTAAAAGTTACTACTAAAGGAAGATTTTTATAAAAGCCAGATGAAGAATGTTTAAAGAAAGTGTGTCGTATGTTCAAACAATGGTTTTTCTGTCCGCTTCTGTGCTGTTTTCTTAGATTAGAAATTCGATTAAAATAGAAACCATACTTTTTGAGGGGAAACTTGTTTTTTAATCAGAATACCTAAAACCAGGTTCCTTTCAGGATGGAGCATAAAGAGATCAGTTCCTGCGGATGAAATGTCTAATCCAGTTCACTCAGGAGTTAAAGGAAATTTGGAAATAAAAATTGTAATTTTCTATTCCATTGCATGGGTAATAAACTTTGACATACATCATTATTTCAGATGTAGAAAGAAAAAAATGAAAGAGGAGTGGTAAGAACTGTTATGATGTTATTGATTTAAATAAGAAAGCCAATCTAGTGTGATGAATGCACATCAAGTTAAGAAGGGAATATGTGATTCTTTATCTCTGTGTAGAGTGACTTCTTTAAAGAGAGGCTCAGGTCTAGAGACATTAAATCCTGTCTTCTGTGCACACCATGTTTCATTGAAGCTGTTTCTAATCTAGATTTTGCTCCACTGACCCAATGTCTTCTGTCTGCCGAGGACGCTCAGAAGAAATAGCACTATTGGTATGTTTTCACTATGAGATTAATTAATCAAATTCCTCCTTCTCTGCAGAAATCAAATGACATACTTGCTGATGGATATCAAATAAAAAATATGAAAATTCACCAATACTATTATGTCAAGGATTCTTGGAGAAGGTAATAAAGAGGGAACTGAACACCTGGATGGGAATGTTTAGTAAAATCTATAAAAACAAGTTACTCATTACTTTTTATTAGGTTCCCTCCCCCCTGTTTTTTAAGGTAGCTAACCAAATGATGTAGTTCTGGTTTTGATTGGACCATTTTTGTCAAGTCGATTGGTGTAGTGATGGCAGAGACCGAGAAGCCCTGCATTTGCCATTCTGATCTATCTGTAGCTAATAAGTGACTCTAAATGCAGCAGCATGGATTCAAGCTGACCATGACGTCAGTAGTTCTCTAGAAATCTGCGGTAAAACTTGACATGTGAGAGGGAGAGATGGAGAAATTGGGATGAGGGTTCTTTTACCTGCCTCATCTCAGGGAATAGGCTTGACCATGACAAAAGCCACAATTAAGAGCCAGGTCTAGGCCGTGTAAGGGACTCTGCAGAACACGGAGCTCCATGAAGTCAGCTCTGGGCGACACGCAGCTGGAGAGAAACACACCTCCTCCTTTCTGACAAGCACACACTTAATTCAGGTGTGTGGAGGGACCTGGCGGGGAGGCAGTGCCCCGTGGCATCTTGCATATTTGCAGTTTTGGGGGCTGCCCTGGGAGGCTAACGAGAGAGCATTGTGCACAATGAGGTCATCTCCAGCCGCGTCCCGGCCAGCTCAGAAGAGCAGGGCGGGGGATTTCCTAGGCATAGGTGAAATATCCCCAGTGTGAGAGATACAAGACAGCAAAGAGATCTCAGGGAAGGAGCTGCAAGCAAAGGAATTTGGCTGAGAGTCCCTGGCTAGTTTGTCAAGTCAGCCATTGTCTCAGTGCCTCTGGGTACTCGGTGAGCAGGCAAAACAGCTCCACCAGCTAATTGACAGTCCAGCCGCTGAGGAAAGTGGTAGGTGTGAGCCCTTAGAAGCAAAACCCTCAGAAGCTAGAGGTCAGCACGCTCGCTGAAAGAGTAAAAGCAGCTAGAGGAAATCAGGACAGATCCCCATCGATGCTTACTCCACTACCTTACCAGGAAATAATTGCAGCTGATTTGGGAGAAATTAATATGGGTACTGAGGCCCACAGTTCCACAGGTGAAGGCTGTTAACCCTGTATCACTGCAGTGCTCATGTGTATCTGACCCCACTTACATTTGCAGGGTGGTGAAGCCTTCATGAGTTACATATAGATCAAATAAAAGAAAAATTCAGAGCCAGAAGCGACATCCTGGAACACCTAGTGAGAACTCTCTTCTTTCTCATTTTGTAGTAAAGATACTGAAGGGTCAATAAGATAAATGATTTTCCAAAGGCTAGGTAGTCGATGTGAACAGTGTCAGAATCAAGATGGAGTCGCTTGTGCTAAAACCCCTGACAAACAGAGCTGGGAAGGTAAAGGAGAGATTCCTCTCATGTGTGAATGCCTGGTAACAAGAACTATCACGGAAGACTCTCAATAAACTACGACCTTGCATAAAGGCCATTGCAACCTTATCAAAAGAACCACAACAACACACACACAAAACCCAAACAAACAAACAAGAAAAGCAAAGAATCAACTTCTGCCGGAGCATCTGCCCAGCAACTGCCTGTCCAACTTCGGGCTGACACCACCTTGTTATTGGTCCTTACAGTGAAAGATAATTATCTAAAAACAGTTCTGTAATTCTGTTTATTGTTCCTTTAAAAACCATTGCCTTCCCTTACCTCCCTGAGAAAGCACATGGTTTATTATTACAACAGCAGATATTTTCCCATTGCGATGCCCATTTCTGAACAGACATCATTTTCTTTTACAGAGACTCCGTTGTTTAGGTTGACAATGGCAAGTGAGAGAGACAGGATTGAAATTCAGGGTTTCCAATCTCAAATTATTTTCCTCCAATTATAAAAGAAACATCATACTACAGGAAATGTTTGTAATGTGAGGATTTGCCGTGCCTGATGGGGGCTGGTAAAGCTGTGTCATCATGATCTTATGACTCTGACGTGTGGTCTATTCCTGTTCACACAACTCATTATTTTGTATAATACTGAAAGATGAACTACTTTAGTATCTATCTGTGTTTGCTAAAGTCTCTTCTGATGAAATAACGGAAAAATGCAAAGCTCGAATTGTTGGTGCCATAGAATGGAGGTGATGAGAAGAGCATGTTCCCTTGTCCCCCCAGGGCTAGATTTACTAGGATAGATCTATTTCCTTTTTGGGAAATTGGGCCACCCATTTCTGACTGTCTGACCCATTGCTTTCTGAAGCTCTAATAGAGCTTGTTTTGTAGTGTACGAAGTTAACTTTTCTTTTGTTTTTAATTTTATTAAATCATAATTGTGTACATTAGTGCAATCATGGGGCACAATGTGCTGACTTCATATACCATCTGTAATATTTTCATCAAACTTAGCAAAGTATCTCAAGAATGGAAAAGAAAGTATCCAATGTACTCAGCCATAGTATGAAGCTAATTTATAGCTTTCATATGAAGGCTAAAACCCAATTATAGCACAAGAATTCGGAGAAAAGGGCAAGGGAGGGGTGGGATCACACCTACGGTGCATCTTAGAAGGGTACTGGTGAAACTTACTAAATGTAGAATACCAATGTCTTCATATAGTGATTAAGTTAACTTTTCTTGAAAGCTGAATGCATTTGTAATGGGACCTTCTTTAACCTCATGTAGAAGGCACGGAGGAAACAGGACTTATGGAGCCTTAGGTTGAGGGTGGCAGGTCACCCATGCAGCTTCAAGTATTAAGGTCAATGGGCTGTTCTATGTAGCACAAAACGATGACGAAGCCCAGTGTTTTGGGCCACGGCCAGGGAGAAAAGGCCAGAAGAATATCAAAAATAACCCTGCTGAGTGACCCTGAAATGGCTGGTGCAGAGCCACATTCCTCTGAAGGTGAGCCTGGCTCTTCCCGGGCCAGCAATCATGTGGGTGGGGAGGGCGGTTTCTATGCTGTCAAGACTATTCTTAGGCCTGATTCACAGGAAACATGCGAGGTCACAGAAAGTAGGTTTGGATACAGGGCACTGATACAAATTTCCGATCTGTCACTTGCTCTGAGACATTATCATTTATCCATGTCATACCTCAGCTTACCCATCTTACAGTGTAGGGGGCAAGAAAATGATGAAAATCTAAGTAGGGAAGTTACACATGAACACATGTCTGTAAATAGACCACACACATATATGGCTTGAGAATGGAGACAGAGCATGGGAAATTTAGAAATCCCAGCTCTTCTTCTTACAGCACCAGTCCTGAACATTTCCCCCTGTAGCTTCTTTGTTCTCTCTTCAACTTTCTCCTTCCCTGGCCACAGGTTTTTGTGCTGAGCGCTGCCTCCACTTTCTTATTTTATTTATCTTTTATTTTTGTGGAATGCATGAAAGATCTCTACACTAAAGAAGAAAGAAATTCTGTCTCTACTAATTATCTTGATCAACAAGATTTTAGATCCTTAGCATATTTTGTTAAGGTAGGTATAATATAGTTTAGAATATGCTTCACAGAAATAATTAAAATCAAACACAATGTTGGGGATTAAAGTGGTAATATTTGCTTATCTAGAAACCTGATGTTGTAGCCCAGTTTGACTCTATGTCCCAAGAGATAAATAAGACAATATTGTAATGAATTAAAAATGTCTACTGTTATGTATAGAAATAATGGGATTCTTTTTAAAAACATATTATCAATAGACAAAAACGGAGATACATATTTAAGAAGTAAGCTGGAGAGAGGATTGAAAGAATGGAGTTAAGGATGCCCCTTGGCTCACAGAAACTGCCGAGAAGACTTGAGTTTGTGTATTTCAGAGACATTAGGGACATGGCCCCTCTCTTCCTTCCCTGTAGTACTTTGGTGAGCTTACGGCATACTTTGGACAGCGAACATCAGGGCAGGCCACCTCATCCTCAGCAAGACAGCCAGCTGGAAGGAATTCAGAAATCTCCCGGGAAAAGCAGCATGGTTCATGAGGATTTTCAAAAATACCAAGAAGTTCTCACACTTATTTCATGTTTTGTAGTGGGGGGGAATATTTAAGTTGTACTTTTTATCACTAAGTAAACTCTTCTAAATAAATCAACAAACAAACAAACAAAATGAACCAAACAAACCCTTACATCCTTTTCCTTCAGACATGGCTCTCCATTAAGAAATTAATTTGATTCTTAACATATTGTCTTTGATAGCTGTGTATATTTAGAATCTCTCTTGCAATTAATATTAAATGTATCAAATAACAATATAATATAATATAAAAATTCCAATCAACAATATAAGTTAAACATTACTCCATAAAAATTTAGCCAACGATATTTGCTAAGGCCACTTCCCTCTTTTCCCCTGGCTTTGGACATCTAGTCTTTCCTCATTTTATTCAAATTTTAGCTTTACAAGGGGATCCTTATTGCACTAGGACAGTGCTCTGCCAACTGTGGGTCACAACCATTAGTAGCCCATAAAATCTGTGGATGATATTGCTGTTTTTCAAATTACACAGAATGGGAAATATCAGAACATTACATACAGATTAGAGTATATTATATTTTTAATTATGTATACCTATATACTAGGTCTCAATATAAAATGTTTCTATTGTGGGTCTAAAAGAGTTTGAAAGCCTTTGTTATAAACCCTTTGTCACCATCCTGTTTCTCTTGTGTTGGCTTATTTGTAGATGTGGAACAAAATTTTGAACAGTAAGCTTTGTTCAGAAGTGTTATCCAGGAAAAGCATTCTTGGATTTCAGGAATCACTCTGTGTGTTTTTATATTGATACGATAACCCAGAACTGCCACAGAATCTTGCAAACACAAGATGAGCTGGCCTGTGGAAGTGGCCGCTTCCTAAATATGCCTAAGCTGACAGGTGGAATGAACCAGCTTCGTTACTGACATCACTGAGCTGTGAGGTGCACTGTGAACCTAACCGCTGAACTTGTAAGATAATACAGGCTTGGAACTATTCAAACCACTTAGCTTGGGTTTCAGAATTTTGCAGCTTACAGCATCTGAAGTGATGAAACTGCTGTCATACCTACTAGTGCAGACATTGAGAATGTGACTAGTTTATTTAATTAATTGTGCATCAAGTGATTACTATGTCTGAGGTTTTAAGTGTTAGGCATATAGCTGTGAATAAAATAAATAAGGCCCCTACTCTCAATGGTTTCTATTCCAGAGGCATAGCCTAGTAGATAGTAAACAAATAAATGCAGTCAGATTGTAACTAATCCTCTGAAGGAAATAAATAGAATGACATTATAGAGTGATTTATTTGCTTAACAGGTGCCTCTTTAAACAGGATGATTACTAAGGGCCTTTCTGAGGAGGGCGAGGCATTGGAGCTGAGACTTAAAAGAGATGTTAGTCATGGAAATAGTGAGGGAAGTTTCATCCCGCAAACAGAGACAATAAAATTATAGACTGTCTTGCTAAGAGAGGGTACTCACACACTTTCTATTTTTAAACATTCAATTCTGGGAAGTTTGCAACCATAGTAAACCTTTTCCTTGGTATGAACTCTAATATCTCTTGGAACTTATTCTGCACATGCTGGAATTTATCGGCTTTTCCTTCCAGAGAATGATTATCCCCTAATTTAGTGAGTGATCCCTTCCTAGAACTGGATCCTGTTGTCTGAGTAGCCAGTGTGGCACCTGGTCCCTGGCAGGGTGAAAAGTTGGTTGAATAAATGAATTAATGAATGAGAACTTGTAGAGATTTTATCCATTTGATAATGACTGATGCCTTGTGGAGAACTTAAAGAGGCTGAGAAGGTTTATTCATACACAAATGTATGATCATGCCATCTACCTGGCTGGTCTTGGTTAAGGTGCATTATTGCCTAGAAAAATAGTTCGGCAAAACCCATGTCGAACGTTAAAGATAGCAATGATGGGATTAGGAGATGTTTCTGGTGATTTATAGGAATTTAACTTAATGTTGTCTTTGTTTCTGATTTTGTAAAGTTTCACTGCATCATTATTAATGAAAGGATATTGATTCTGTATTAGAACAGGATCTTATGTATAGGGTAACTTGCTAATCCCTGACAACTATTTCTGGAAAAGCTTCTGCTGATTCTGAACTCTTCTCTCTCATGTTTGAATAAATGATTACTCTTCAGGGCATGTACTGTCTACTTAATGTCCCGCTCTGGGATGACAATGACCACATTCGTTGCCATCTTATGATGGCTTGCATCCCTCGCTAAATTATAAAACCTTTCAATGCAAGATGCAGGTCAGGGTTTGCTGAGATCACAATGTATCAAGAAGAAAAACGATGGGCCAGATGTGGTGGCTCACACATGTAAACCCAGCACTCTGGGAGGCTGAGATGGGAGGATCCCCTGAGCTCAGGAGTTCAAGACGAGCCTGATTAAGAGCAAGACCCCATCTCTATTGAAAATAGAAGAATAGCCAGGTATTGTGGCAGGCACCTATAGTCTCAGCTACTTGGAGGCAGAGGCAGGAGGATTGCTTGAACCCAGAATTTGAGGTTACTGTGAGATAGGCAGGGCACTCTAGCCTGGGGCAACAGAGTGATAGTCTTTCTCCAAAGTGGGGGAAAAGGGACAAAAATCAAATTTTTCTAAAATCAAATTGTTTTGTTTTTAACACTCCTGACTGAGCCTCACTTTAGGATCTGTTCTTTTTCATATCCATTAAGGAAACAACCTTTTACCACTTTTTCATGGCTCTCCCTCCCTCAGTTTAACCACCATTCACTCCTCTTTAGTAATATTGTGGTAGGGATTTAGAGTTGGAAATTTCAGTTTCATCTGAAATGTATTTTAACTACGTGAATTTTTTTGACTGTTCTGAGTAATAAGAGCATTTGAAGAGAAAATTTAAAAACTTAAATACTTAGTGCCAAAGGCAAATATTGGCTATGTTATCAGATTTTTTTCTATTTCCTTCTTTACTAATTCATAATCCTCATTTTTACCCATATTGTCTATCATTCTCCACGTTATAAGTCAAAACTCATACTAAAACTTTCAAAGTATTCTATGCTATGTTTTAATTTTACCTATATGAAAACATTCCACATTGGAAGCTTTGTGCTAATTCAGTTCTGCCTCAGACCAAACGGTTAATCTATTTAATCTAGAGATTTAATTAGCAGGCCTACCCTTTTAGGCAGCAGACCAAAACTATGTTCTGTAATCTGATCGTTCTCAGAAATGAAAGAGATATTTGGCATCTTTCTTTTTTCTAATCTTTTCAGATGTCAGGTTGGGGAAAAGTGTTAGTACTTATTGAAGATTTGTTGAAGACTCCAAAAATAGTTGTAATGTATTGACTGTTTATTATTTACCCAAAGTGATGACACATGTGTCTGATACATTATCTTCCCAGAGATAATAATTATCTAAAGCTCTGTTTAAAAAAATAAATTGATTCCCATGTCCAAATCATATCTATGAATGAGATTTTCTTGGAGACAGCTCTAATAGTTTGTTTATTTAGCACGTGCTATAGGGGAGCTTTATTTTAAGAGAATATTTTGGAATTAAAGGGCCACATCATTATTAAAAATGTTATCATATTAAATATTCACACTGAGATGAATCATGGAAAGCTTATAGGAAAAAAAGAATTGAAGCTGGATCGGGAACTATTAAAAGTCTAATTTTTGCCTTCCTTGCAAACTCAACAAATTATTTATCCCTGATTTCACAGATGCTAACAGAAAACACAAGACCCCAAGGTCAAAGACAAAGGATGGTTTATTACTCAAAGAAACAGCAATAGCAGGAGTGTCAGAATTTTCTTTTGCTCATTCCTTAAGTCCTAATTCATACAAAGTGGTATGATACAAGTCCATACAACCTGCACAAGGAGTGGGTTATGTTAAAAAGATCCCTGAACTTGCTCCAGAGGGAAACATTATTTCTAGCTTTCTAGGTTATTTACTGTACAAACACATCTAAAAAGATAGCGTGGATTGGAAGCAATTTGAGTCTTTGCTCATAGGGGTGTATAAGAGCAAAACACACATAGGGAATTGTCTGTCAATAAGCTGGACCATGGTATTTCAAGCAAGAGGGATAGCTTGAATAAAGGTCCAGAAAGAGAAAAGGAGAAAATAGAAAGACAAAATTTGCAAATTCTCGAGTTTTACAGAAGGCAGGAACTGAGATGAATCATGTTTGTGTTCAGTAAGATGAATAATTCTTGCAAAGTGCTTTGATAACTGAATTTGATTCCTATCAATATGAGGACAGTAAGTTTCCATGGAACTGAGGCCAAAGTTAACTGCCTTAAAAGGTCTATGACCAGCCGGGCATGCTGACTAATGCCTGTAATCCTGGCACTCTGGGAGGTCCAGCCGGGTGAATTGCCTGAGCTCAGTAGTTATAGACCAGCCTGAGCAAGAACAAGACCCCTCCTCTACAAAAAATAGAAAACTAGGCATGGTAGTGGGCACCTATAGTTTCAGATACTTGGGAAGCTGAGGCAAGAGGATCTCTTGAGCCCAAGAGTTTGGTGTAGCTGTGAGCTACGATGCCATGGCACTCTACCCAGGGCGACAGAGTGAGAATGTCTCAAAAAAAAAAAAAAAGGTTCATGACCAAAAATGAGTATCTCTATGCTCAGGTCTGAGAGCTAGATAGATCTTCAGCAATTGCCTGGCAATTTAGCATGTCATATACACATGCTTGGGGCTAAGCTATGTCACACAAATTACAGAAATAAAGCCATGAATGATGAAAAAGAATCAGAAAATGATCAAGACCAGGAATAATGAAACTACGTAACTGCAAAATTTACCAGATTTAATTTACCAACTTAGAAAATAATGATCTTTGAACAACTTTATTAGGAAAAGTAGAAGAATGGCTCTTAGGAAATCTCTCTCTTTTTCCATCAGAGAGACAAAAATGCACATAAATTGGCCTTTTTTATAATCTAATTCTCTCAAGTCCCTTACTTAGAAACTTAAATGCTTCCAGTTTTGTTTCATTGGTAACTTGCTTTTTTATTTCTGTTTACTTCACATTTTCTTATCTGGCCACAACCTTGTGCCAAAAGTATTACAAATACACGTTAATATATACCATCTGGAGCATTCTTCTCAGAAGAGAAAAGAAGAATATGAGGGCTGATAAATTCAACCCAGGGCCTCAGTCCAACATCTGTAACACACCCTCCCTCCAACACGGCCTGTGGGACACGGCAGGTCTCTTTAGATCTAATCAGAAAGCCATTCACCCCCTGCCTTTCCTGCAATGAAAGGGCTACTCAGATACAAAGTGATTTCCTGGATATTGAAGGAAGTGGTGAGATTTCCACCGGACCTTTGAAAGTTAAGTAGTTTCGGAACTGAGGGAAAACTTTGTCACAATCCATGAAATGGGAACGGAGATGTAATAAGGCACGGAGGCCACTGCTCCACAACAGTGGAGTAATATTGACCATATTTTTCTAGCACTAGCAAAGCCTTAAATACAGTGGGAAATAGCCCCTGAAGGCAATTTGGGATTCAAACATGTAGTTTTCCCTATTTAATTATCTTTGTGTTATACAGATTTCTCAAGGTTTGTTATAAATATAATTGTATTACAAAATACAGATTACGATTCAAATAGAAGTTTATGTATTTTTCAGAATGACAAAAATAGTAGTAGTAAGAGAGGAGCCATATCTGTTATAGTCTATAACTCTCTAAAGAGCTGGATCTCTTATAACAGGTTCTCTCAGAAAATGTTATGTCAATAAAAGAACTGTCAGGATAGAGATGAAAATCTCTGTTCCAACCCTAAGATAGACTACTAGACTAACACATATATTATTCCTTGAGAAAAATTATGTTTCAATTAATATTCATATGATTTTCCTGTCTTAATCATTTAGCAGATCTCTAAATATATTGTTTTGGGTGGGTACTCTTCAAAAGTAAGATGAAATGTGACAATTCTCCTGTAAAAGAAAAAGTCTCTATTTTTTTCCCCCACATATTTACTGGAGTGTCGTTTCTCATAGTATTTGAAATCCTACACTACTATAACAGAATTCTGCTACAAAAATTCAACTGCTGAAGTCTTTATTCTCCCTAACAATGGGTGACAGGCAAGGAGGGATTGATTTAAAGTCTCAAAATATGGGCTCATTCTCTTGAACCAGGTCTCTGTCCATCCTACCTGTGTTGGACGCGGATTTTAATTTTGGCAGGAAGACACTATTCTCGTGTACAAGGATTCTTCCCAAAGCACTCAGAAGTTCCATTACTGAGGAGGCAAGTGAGAAAATAATTGTTACTTCTCAATGGGGAAAAAACTTAATTCCAAGTAACAGTCCCTTCTTGAAAGGTGCCGAAAGTGGTTGAGTTGACACAAGGAAACAGGTAGAAGGGAGAGCTGATATCAAGACAGAAGAAAGAATATGAGAATCATGAACCCGATCAGTTGATTTCTTGCTCTTGCGACTGTGTAAGTCTCTTGCAGCAGCTGTTGGCATGATTCAGAGCACTGCAAAGGGGCATCACGAAGCTTTTTTTCTCTTAAATTCTATTGCCTGGCTGGCTGATCCCTGGAAAACAAAGCCTGTTCACATGAGTTAGCCATTACACTGACATCTGAATTTGAGAGGGGAGAACCAATTAAGTGTATCTACCCTGCAGTAAAAGAAATGTGCTGAGGCCGACAACATTCCCTGCTCCTGTCTTGTGTAGGTAGCTCTGGGTATTTACAACGGGTGCTCATTTTTCTCCTGTTCTGCTTCCTTTTCTCTGCCTCCTCCTTTCTGTTTTCTGTTCTCCTCTCCTTCCTCCTTTCTTTATGACTTTTTCCTTTTTTTTTTTTGTACAGAAAGCCTCCTGGGAGGTAAGTAATCAAAACAAGGGTGACTGAATCAGAAAATGCCCACCTGATGGAGTGTGATCCTGAGAAGGTGTGCAGAGATGGCTGTAAATGTTGAGTCATGCCAACTCCTCCTTTTTCTCCTTCCATATCTGTCTTCTTCATTTCTCCTTTTGCAACACCATTGAGTAGAATATTTGTGGCAACTACTTAAAGAAGAAATGAAAAATGTGATTTGGGAAATCCTCTTATTTGAATTTAAGTCTATTCCTTCAGAGCTGTGCTACCTTAGGCCAGGTACTTAACACGTAAACCTCTGAGGACTCAGCATCATCTTGATCCTCATCTTATCATATTGTGGAAGGTTTAAAGGAGGCAATGTAAACAACACTCTTAACATGGTTATTAGCTATAGAAATAATTTTTACTTTTTTTTTGCTGTTTTTGGCCGGGGATGGGTTTGAACCCACCACCTCTGGCATATGGGACCAGTGCCCTACTCCTCTGAGCCACGGGCACTACCCACAAGTTTCACATTTAGAAAAAATCATTATAGGCATGCTATTTTCTTCTATTGTATGTTTGTGTTTTTATTCTGTTTTTGTCCATGAACTTGGACTACTTGATTGGTTTCTATAATTTAACAGGTAAAAATATTATGAAGGTCAGGAAAACTAGCTTAAAAAACATTGTCAAATGTTTCAGAGTCAGAGAAATTTATTGTGAAGCTGCCATAATAAAGTCACATTCCCTCCCTAATTTAAATTTCTGTATATATAAATCTGAAATCTCTTTTTTTTTTGTCTAGTACTGTGATAATGCAATAGACTGGAGTATGCATCAGGAAACAGACATACCATAAATATGTTCCATGTTTTCAGAGATGACAATTTTAAATGTGAAAACTGTGGATGAGATGAAGTGGAAGGAAATATGAGGCTATTAAGATGTAAGAAACCAGGAAACATTTGGATTTAATTCCCTCTTGGATCCATTCCACCAAAGTTCAACATAATGCAAGGCTTGAAGCAAATGATTGCTCCCCTTTGCCCTTATTTTTTTAGTCTTCTTTGTACTTTTTGCACTGGAGAATTATGTTAATGCTGCATATTTCCTAAAGGATCATATTTCAGACTGGTTAGTAGTATTATTTATTTTTTTAGAGGTTAAAAAAAAAAGAAGAGAGAAAGCCAAACTTAATTTTCAGTTTTAGATACATCTGGAAGAGGTTGTTTAAAGCATCATAACACGAGAGAGCATTAAAGAGTAGGGCGCTGCCAGAATGCATTTTGATGGACTAACTCTGAACAGGAAAAGTGCTTTTGTAAAATACTTAAAAATGATTCGTCCACAGAAAGTCTTTGATCCAGAAGCACACGTGTGCCCACTAGGAAACCAGTGGAGTCAATCAGGGGCTGTTACTGGGGATATAAATCTACCTGGTAATTATTATAGCTACAGTATTGTTGACTTATGTTTTATTTATAACTATCATTTTATTTATAAAAAAGGAAGTTGAGGAAATCAATTTGATGATGGATGGAGCAACACTGCCCATCCTTATCCATGCTAAATGCCGTAGGTTTGCATACGCGAAACAACACTTCACATTTGCAACTCATTTGTTTTCGAAGATAATAGGGAGATTAAAATCACAGCAAGAAAAAATATCCTGGAATAGGAATGGATACTGTGCTTGCAAAAGAATGAATTAACACCCAAGTTTCATAAATATTCAGTAAGAAAGTCTTTTAAAAAATTAGACTACTTTTAAGTGATCTTATATTACTATTTTAGAATGTTTTTAAAAATTTCAATTTTACCTGAAAAACAACCAAAAATTGGCTTATTTTAAAAACTTATTTAGAGATTATCTTTATAGAATATTGACTATGGAGTTATTTTATGTGGATAGCATATAAAAATCAGATCAACTCAACATGAACTGAACTATAATGATTGGGAAGAAATAACGTTTCATGGTCTTGAAATTACCCAAATAAGATCCTTTGTTATAAATAAACATATCCTTTTACTCTGTTAGAATGGTGGCTAAACTATATGGTGATTGCAAACAAAATGTAATAGCAAAGCAAAATCCCCAGTAGCAGCCACCTTATTGGCACCACTGGTTCCTTAGTGTTATTAGACAAGAACTTATCAAATGTGATAAAAATAAATATAATAAGAATTTTCAGAAATCTCTAGAAGGAATTGATGAGCCGTTATATTTTGGATAAGTGTTGCCTTTTGTTCAGGTGTCAATGGCCATGCTTATGTGTGTGTGCATATATGTGTGGGCATTAACCCTACACGAGATAAGGATTGGTGAATGCAAGTTTCAGTTTTAAAATATTTAACTTATTTTGCTTTATTTTTTGTACGTTTTTGTTTTTAGATCATGACCAAATCCTATAGATGAATTGATGATTTGTACTCATACTCAAAAAATAATGTAGCATCAGTATACTTTTCTCGTTTTATTAAAGGTTTTTCTCTGTGTAAAAAAGAACTTGACAAAAGCATTAAAATACTGAAACTGTATTCCAGAACAAAAAAAATCTAATATTTTAACTTAAAAAACTAGTTTGGGCTATAAATGTAAGACATAATGTGTACTTAACTATGTAGATTCAGTGGTATTCTTATTTTGTCTCATGCCAAGTCTACCCGAGATTTTTCTATAAGCCTCCAAGTTCCCACTTCCATTAAAATCTCTCATTTTCTGTAAGACTGTGCACTAACCCAAATGATTTTTCCATAGAAGACATCAGAGAGTAACAAAACACAGGAAGTTATATAGTAATTTTTACAACTTCCTTGGTGCAATTAATAGCATACTATTTATGTTTTTTTTTAATTTCTTGAAGTAAAGATATTTTGAGTCCCAATAAATGGAATCTTTATGACTTTTTTGGCTTTGTATTAGTAAGAAAATGTCAATTAACTGGTCTTAAGAATTAACATGTAGGTGCTAATGATCACAGAGCTTTTTGTTATAGGATAGTACATATATAATGTGACCCTGAATCCCTGAGCGTCTACCCAGTAAGAAAGTGTAATATTTGCAACGTTTTGCCCCACTTATTTGTCCACTAATTTAATTGATTATCCTCCTGTAACATTTTATTCGGTTTATGAAACCCTCTCCTTAGCCATCTTTGTCTTCTGAGTGCACATCATAAATAATAAAATCAATGGCACAGCTTGTCTGGCACAGGTAAAATGGATGGCCTTCCTTTCTTATATTAGCATAATCTGCCAATTTATTATGAAAGAGTGAATGACTGCTTGTGATTAGGACTCGTCATGGCAGGTCACTTGAAAACTTATTGATGGTATGTGAGAGATGCTTTTTAATTAAAATGTAGAATTAGGTTGGCTGGCCAACACTGATTTCTCCCTACTCATCACATTTATCGAGTCATGTATTTGCTTATTTATACCATTTAAAATTAACAACGATGAGCCAGATTAGCATACAGAAGGCTCTTTCCAGAGAAAAACACGAAAAAGCACAATCTTTTATTTAAGGCAAGTGGAAGCATACTGCCCGGAAAAATATTGTAAACAGATGTGATCATTAAATGTGATAACTGGAGTGGTATCAAGTTTTACCAGATTTCCTAGTCACTTCTATATCTCACTTAATTTTTTTAAAGCAAAATCAATTCCCCCACTTTCACCCACTTTCTTTCACAAAATTATAACTTAGGCAAGACGTTCCCAACGCCAGTTGCACAATATCCTCTGGGTTATTGGGATCTCAAAGGATGTTGTGAAATTATCAAGGCGAAATTAATTGTGATGTGACTTAATATTGTACAGTGAAACGGGTAGAATAAAGTGCTCCTAAGAGGAAGCTCGGTGGATGAAGAAGGAGGTTATAAATCCAGAAAATGATCACAGGGTGTCAGAACTGCAGGGCTGGGGAGGCTGGCAGTGACTCCCACTTTCAATCCACAGACCTCTGCGGGTGAGGCAGGAGATGAAAAGCAGTGCGTCCTCTCTGTAATTTATATTGCCACAACATTCCATCTTGGCCACATTATTCAGTCACACAGAGCTCACACGTTCTTTTGTTGGTTCAAAGGACTTTCCAGAAGGCTTAAGTATACACTCATCTTGCTGTGAGAGACAGCGTTGCTGCCTTTTGATAAAATTGTGAGTTAGAGTTCATCTGGTGGTTTTTTTCTTGTGTGCTTGCTTGAAATACAATCCGACTTTTAAGCACCCCCTTTCACTTTCACAAATAAGACAAAAAGTGGATCTAGTCATAAATAGGACAAAAGCCAGGGGGCATATGGTCTTGCTCCCCCCAATAACTCTGGTTTGTTTTAGATTTGAGTAAGTGGTAATGAACAAAAAAGGAATTCATATACAAGTGTGAGTGATTATAAATTGGTTTCACAGTAGTATTGAGTACATTGGATAGTTGATGGAGGGTTAGTAGGGGGACCACACCTAGGGACTATTGCAAGTACAAGTTGGATCTATTAGGTGTAGAACATAAATGTCTTAACACTGTAACTGGGTAAATGAGGTGGGGGCTATGGTGATTAGTAGGATGTAAGGACTCCAATTTGTACAAATAATCAACATATTGAATCCCATAATGGCATAAATGTATACATGATCTATGTACAGATGACTTAATAAATAAAAAAAAGGAATTCAAAGCAGTGCTTTTAAGCAGAGGAAAATGCATTCAATCTCTAGGCCAAATATGGTATTTTCTTGGAGATATTTTTCAAAATAGTAAAGAAACAAAGTAATGAGTAAGTCAGGTGGCCACTGTAGGCTAAGATAATTGATCTTTTTCAAAATCATTCTGCATCTCTATCCCCTGGGTCTTGATTAGAAATCAGAACAGAATCCTTGTGCTTTTCAAGAAAATCTTTGTGATGATGCTGCACCATACTTATCATCACCCTCAGCTTACCCTATACCATACGATACTCTAATCAAAAGACCCTTCTGGAAAATGAAGTCATTGCACAAGGCTTAATTCAGGAAGAACAGATACGAAATGCCATGAAATGTTAGTACTTGATTTGTGCAGGCACAGTGAATTCCTAACCCCAACATAGGGTTCCTTGGGTACCTTCGCATCACTTTCAGATTCTTCTATTCGTTCTCCTTCACTTTCAATGTTCATAACCTGAGCATATGGCTTATACATTATGGTTTATGAGGAAGGTTATAACGATTTTTGACTCAGTTTTATTGCATTTGAGCTGCGTCAAATGAAATCGGTCTTCTCTTTAATTCATCACTGGTAAAATATTTCATATGAATCTGTTGCTAATCTTGTACTTTAAAATAATAATAGCCTGCTTAAGTATATTTTACATTCTGAACTACAGTGACCTCAGACATGGGCTTTAGTTTTGTAATAAACTGACGTCAGTTAACAATGTCAGCATGTAATGTGGAATATTGCTACAATCACTGTGCGTAACACCTGCCTGTAAGTAAAACCAGGAGAGATGTCGTCTGAAAAACAAATCCTTATATAACACAGCCTGTGATACTGTTTTCTTAAACTCCTGTAATGTCCCTTTCTGTACTGCAGTCTTCCCCACCTGATGTCAGCAAACACATTCTTGGTGTAAGACTGTGCAACAAGGAAGAATATGAACTTTGGCCTCAGAAGGACCTGGATTTGATCCTAGGTTGTGCCCAAACTTTTGACAGATTATGTAACTTCTTCAAACTTCACTTGCCTAATCTGTGAGGTAGAGATTTGATACTTACATTTCTAGGCTGGTTTATGTCAGAAGTACTTTACAAATGAAATGATGTTTGTGTCACAACCAGAGATGGGCAGTGAATCAGTAGTTGCACTAACCCAATTATTCTATTGATGAATGTGTAGAACCATACTTATGATCTTGCATCGATCTTTTTCCCAATTATGCCCTCAAAACTGTCATTCACTAATTGATTCATTAAATAATAATTTATTAAAGAACTCAGCATACCACTGTAATTACAGACAGTAATTAAGAGAGAAACATTTCCTATTTCTTTGGCTAGTAGGAAAGGTAACTTTTTATTTTTATTTATTTCATAAATAGTTATATAATTCTTGCTATATAGCGAGCACTGGTCTAAGTACCTTACAAATATTAACTAATTCAGTTATAAAAATTCTAGAGGATATTATATTACTTTAAAACTGAACAGCTAGTCAGTGGTGGAAGCAGGAATGAGTCCTCTTAGACTAGCTTCAGAGTCCATGCTCCTAGCTACTTAAACATGGTGCTTCTCCATGAATAATTGAGTATCATTAATTCTAATTGTAATAAGTGACATGAAAGAGATGCATAGGATACTATAAAATGAGGACACCAATATCTGCCCCAAACTGACACTTTGAGAACTCATTATATTCTGTGGTTTGTGGAGTCCATGATTCCTTGAGTCTTGTTCTCTAAGCTCTTTACACCATTGACAAAATATTGTGATTTTAAAATTGAACAAATATCACTCTGATGATTTATCTCCTAGTTCATTTGCAAAACAATGGTCTAGGCAATTGCTTTTAAATATTATTATACAAATGTTACATTAATTTACAAACCTACAGCTAAGTATATTTGCATTCCTCCAACTCAGTATTTTATTTAATAAAAGCACTTCTTTCCAATTGAAGAGTACAGCCCCTTTAAGCCCAGTTAACCAATAAATAAATAAATAAATAAATAAATAAATAAATAAATAAATAAGGTACTGTGTGACCATTGCTGACAATGTATTCAGCAGCAAGTTCCTATACTAGCCTAACAAAGTCAGGGCCAAAAGAGAAATGTCACTCTAGAATAAATCAAAGGAAGAGTAACCAAGGTTATCCTTTTTTTTTTTTTATGGCTTTGTGTTTTTAAGTATCTTGCTATTGAAATAAGTAGCCTCTAATAGAAAAAAAATTAATCTTTGCTAGAAAGTTAACTTATCAACAAAAACATATCTATTTGATCTACTGCTATTTATGTTATTAAAGTGAGTATAGGCACATAGTAGGTCCTCAATAAATACTCTTGGAATATCAAATTTTGAACAGATGTCTTTTTGGTTACATTAGTGCTAGTTAACCAAGAACATCTGAGTAGGTTTCATATTGTGTGGTTAAAAGTTTATCTCCTTGTATCTTTCCTTTCCCAGCTATAAAAGACCTATTCTCCCTGAAAAAATGCACAGGCAGACATCACTTTGATGACTGTGCTCAATTTTAGCTTGCCAGATGTTTATAACTTTATTTTTAACTGCAATTAATATCTTTGTTTTGTGGTAGTGGGAGGAGAAACATAATGATATAGGAGCAAAACCAAATATGCCAAAGAATGCATATGTACTCTCACTGAAAGGAGCGTTTCAAAGTTTGGCATGGTGAGTAAGTAACCCCAACTGATTAACTCTGTCCTCTACTAGAATGCTGACTCACCATATGACTAACCACACATCAGATATTTGTCTTGGGCCAACCCTGGTTGACTCATAATCGATGGTTTAAGATGAAGATCTAAGCTACCTTTGATCTTCTTGCAAGAATTTCAAAGAAGATAATACCCTGTGTACCAGCAGTGCCAACCTGACTGCCATAGGGGTTGTACCCATCTGCCATTTATTCTGACTCACTGGAGAAAAGGTTGAAAAAATAGAGACTCTGACTGTAATATCACTTTCAAATTTGCACCTGGGGTTGCAGAAGCCAATAGAGGTAATAGCAAATTGTACAGAGTTGAAGAAATAAGCACTGAAAGCATGATGTGGACTTTCAAAAGTAATCAACCTCTCCCTCACATTAGACAAGGAAATCATATAAAAATGCACCATTTCTTTCCCCATTTTATAACCATTTACCCACTTTAAATTTTCATGTGGTCACAAGTTGTGGACTTTAGAAGCAAAAATTGAGGAGAGTTTGATGTGAAGGACATTTATCGGGGATTAACAGCTGGAGAAGGCAGGAACCAGCAGGAAGATCAGGCAGAGAGAAAAGTCAAACTTTGAGGCCAGACCAGCAAAACCTTGACCAGGTGCATGGGGAGCAGTGGGGAACAATATGGCTGGACCTACTTGCCCCTCAGGGAGTCAACCTGACTGGGCTTTGGCGCCCCCTAGAGGTCAGTTATTGGCTGTGGGCTGCTGTGGAAAGGGCAAGAACTGACAGTTACAGATGCAAGTGGTAAGCACCCCTAGGACCACAGGCGAGTCTTTTTCTGAAGGGGATTTGGGTGATGCTTCTCTCTGTGTACTAAGTATATTACATAGTGAATACTCTTTAAAGAGAAAAAGACAGAATATGGTCAATAAGAAGCAGACATAATTGCTTGAGAATAAAAATACTACCAAAAGATTTAGTAGGATGTAGCGTTTGCAATGCTAGCGTAAAGCTTATTTTCTGTAACATGCAGATTTCTCGTGGCTGTTGACTCTCTCACTGAACTGTGTTTTACTCAAAACTATATTAAGATATCCTTAAACAGTTATCCGGTAATGGGCTGGCTCTTCTGACTTTCAAGTTTTTAAGAAAAAACACAGCCATATGCCTCGAATGGTTAGACTTTACTGCAGATGGGAAGCTTACCCTTAATGTGTGGAAGTAATATAAATCTGAATATGATAATATGATATAACTCTATATGTACCTATAAGCATTCACATACACACATGTACATCTCGCTCAAACATTTTGAACTGTGATTTACAATGGATGCAATGGTTAATTTATGTGTTGAATTGATTGGACCATGAGGTGCTCAGATATTTTTGTCAAACATTACTGGTGGTTTGTCTGTGAGGGTGTTTTTGAAAGAGATGGATATTTGAATAACTGGACTAGACCAAATAAAGCAGTTTGCCCTCCCTGGTGGCGGTAACCCCCATCCAATCAGTTGAAGGACTGAATAGAACAAAAGAAGGTTGACCCTCTCGCAAATAAAACGAAATGCTTCCTGCCTGACTGCATGAGCTAGAACATTGGTCTTTTCTCACCCTTAGACTTGAACTGAAATATTGGCTCTTTCTGGTAGTCTCTAGCTCTGTCAGTTTTTGGATTTCTGATTAGAACTACACCATCTTCTCTCCTGTGTCTATCGCATCATGATTTCAGTCTTAGGAGCTTTTGGCCTCCATAATCTTGTAAGGCAATATCTTATAAGCCTTTTCTATGAGATTATATACCAATAAATATCATAATCACAAGACATAAATTCATGACTTGCTCTTTTTATTTAATTCTTACAAGTAATAAACTTCGATTTTCTTGAAAACATGTCCATATACAGGAACTTTCAGATCTAAATGTATAAATAATATAATTAACTGTACAGAACTTTTTTCTTAGGGTTATAAATACCTGAGTCTGATCAAATGACTTTCTTTTTTCTTTTTAATAATTTTATTGAATCATAATTATGTACATTGGTGCAATCATAGGGCACGATTCATATACATTCAGAAATATTTTGATCGTACTGTTACAGATACCCTTCATGGCATTTTCTTGATCACTATATAAAGACACTGATACTCTACCTTTAATAAGTTTCACCAGTACCCTGCTAAGATGAACTGTAGGTGTGTTCCCACTAATTGCCCTTCTATTCTAGGAGCAATGGGAACTTTTCATGAAATTTTAAGCAGAAGAGTGATCTAAGCCATTATCTATTGATTAATGTCTTTCCCACTGATATAGGAAATAAATAGAAGTTAATCAATTCATTGGAATCAGGGAAAAGAGTGGATGGATTCAAAACATTTAACAACTTCTATGGCCTTTGGCACTTATCAGAAGAGTTGCCAACCAATCAGAATGAACGTTGACAACAGGCCATGATATTTGAATGTAAGTAGAACACAGTAAGTCCTCTTGTAACATCAGGACCATAAGTTCTTGAAAATGGCAACTTTTTAGAAAATGATATACAATGAAGCCAATTTCTCCATAGGCTGACTGATATAGAGACAAGTTCAGTTTTTATGGCATATTTTTTATCACAAAAAAATCATTAGCTTGTAAAATAAAGATATAAAACAATGCTAATATTAAACATTAAAATGATTGTGAACTTTAATACATTTAAGAAAGATCAATGAAAACAAGATAATGATGATTATTTTGGCGAATGAATGAGTGAAGGTGTTTGTAGTGGTGGTGGGATAAACTAAGAAAGAAACGTTTGTAAAGTGAAATTGTAAGGAGTACCTTCTACCACCGCAGAATTCAGAGAAAACAACACATGTAGTGGGGTCACCGAATGCTTTCCTCCTACGCCATTTCCTCCTTCTCTTACGTACATATTTAATTATTTGATTCCTTAGATATCTTCGCCACCCTTACCCCTCCAGAGAACTTCAGTCTTTCAGCTTCTGAGAGCTGATGCATCTCTCAATCATTAATAGTATTTAAAAACTTTCTATATCACTGTGGGTAATAGTCTACCCCACAAAGAGTAGCTGTGCCACCCTAATGAAACCACGAGATATCTTACATCTAACAAATACACGATCTCCACATTAATTGCCTCCATTTAGTTATTAATCAGTCATTAACCATACTCAAGGCATGATAGCCCAGTGTTTAGGAGTACAGATCCCATAGTTTGAAACATCAGCATTGCCAGTCAGGTTACTCTGGAAAAATTATAGAACTTCTTTCTGCTTGAGTTTATTCATTTGTAAAATGGGTACACAACAGCATCACATTAATTATTATTATTGTTCTAGTCATCATTATTATTTAAGATGTATTTGTCTCTTAGGTTAAGTACTAAGGTATACAGAAATGCCTGCATCAAAGATTTTTTCAAGCTGGCTAGGGAAACCCATTAAATCAGACAGGTAATTTCAGAATAATGAGTGCTTTGATAGGCCAAAGTCCAGATCTTGAAATATTTACCCTAAAACAGGAAAACTGGTTTAAAGATGGATGCTGAAGGAAAATGATTACTACGAAAAATTGGGCATTTGCTTCTACCTGTTTACAATGGAACATTGACATTTTCAATAAAATTAGTTTCTCAAAATAATTTTCATCAGAATTTCAAAACGTATGTGAACAAAATCATTTGAACTAGACTCCTATCTTTCTGTTTCAGCGTGTTGCTCATTTCATGGTTTACAACTCAAGCAAAACAGAGGTTATGTATTTTTTGTGGCATCAAAGTGCTCTAGTAAATTTCAGAAAAGCATTATCTGCCAACCAAAGTAGGAATGCTGTGTATAAAATCTTTGTAGCTTCTTCATCTATTTATTTTTCTCTTACTGAGACTTATCCCTAAGTGAGAGAAATATTTAATAACTGAATCTCTATACTGAATACTATATACATGGCATTATTGTTTCTGTGTGTCTTTCCGACTGACCTCACTTTATTATCATTATGTGGATATCGTGTGTTGTTAACAAATGAACATAAAGTCGACTGTGTTTATATGTGAGTGGCTGAGTTATTTAACCTGCTGGCCTTAGCGGCTGCCGTTTTATGACAGTGAGTGCTATACTTCACTTTATGAGACTTTATGTATTAGGAGAGGGCTCCAAAATTTCTTACATCAAATGTCTATTTAAAAATATTTTTAAAAGACACTGTGATCATTACTTTTGTAAAATAAATAATCCCATTTTCATTTATCAGTACAAATCTTTTGTTTCTTTCATTTGCTTAAAATACAAGTAAAGATTTTATTTAAAAATAAATCCAGTTTTTTTTTTTTTTTAGGATGGATGAGAAATCTGGAAAAGAATATGGAAGGAGAGGAGAAATAGAAAGACTGAGATAAAAGAGAAAAAAATGTTGAGGGAATAAACATTGGTACTTAGGGCAAACCCAATACACACTGGTCTATTTCATTGCTTCTTCTTTTCCTTTAGACTTGCCTTTCCTATTTACATATAAATATAAAATTTAAATCTTATTTTAATTTGAGTATTTTTGTTTAGGTTTAGTTTTCGTGAAAAAGCAAAAATTTATTTTTGAAAAAAATATGTCCAGTACCCCTAACCAACCTATAACAATAGTCAATAGTTTCATGGCCCAAACAAATGTCTACCAATAAATCAGCAAACAGATAAATCAGAAATATTGTTTGTAAATAGAGTTCAAACCATGAAATTCCCTGGAACAGATTGTAGGAGTTGACTATTACCATTATGGAATCTCTACTCCATGCTGTATTTTTGTATATGTAATATATTTTATTTGTAAAAGACTCTTTTGGAATTTGCCCTTATGCAGAGAAGCACATTTGCTAATACTCACTTAGACTTAGCTTAAGTATGGAAAAATGGATGGGGCTGTTTGAAATTAAAGTGTATGTCCAAGAGTTTTCTAAAATAAATTCTAATGTAAATATAGGAATAGAAAATTAAAATATTTACCAGAATAGATAATTTAATTATGAGCATTTCATAGGGTGATAATGGATATAGACAGAGATTTACATAGTAAAATATATTTGTTTTGTGACATTAAAAAATTTAAAACTTGGCAAAGGTGAAATAAAGGCTTTTCGAGTTTGTTGTAACCAATTTGAAAGGCAGCAATACTATTTCTCTCATTTGGGAAGGATCTGTTTAGTCTACTGAGATTATATTAGGTCTCCTAGTGCTTAGGTTGTAAATTTTCCTAAATCCTTTATGATTTGGGTAGAGTTCATTTGTAGCATCTGAGAGTGTGCACGTCATTACATAAGTTATTGATAATTTGCATACCATTTTATGCTGTGACAGTCTTATTATTTTTTTTTTGAAAATATTAAATTACATGAGACATGGGTCAACTTCAAGCTTCCAGACAATGCAGCTGGATAAAACTATCTTTATTTCAAAGAAGTTGTGATATCTTCTTTGGAGATATAGTATTCTCATTCTATTAATAAAAATAAACAATATCTAAGATGGAGTCAGCCTCTTTTCTCATTTAATTACAGGGATGTTTGTTTTTAATGCTTCATTGAATTTACTTTGGCCCTAACCAAATATGCAATCATAATTAAATGAACAGTAGGCAATGATGCAGATTCCAAATCCTCTCCCTCCTACACTGCTTTAGGGAACAAATGCACTATCGAACTTTAATATTTGTAATATTCATGTGCAAATACATAAGGCTAAATAAATCACCATTTTTATAAAACCAAAGAGTGTTGCACATTTTAAAATAAGCATCTTTCCATAAGCTTAAATGCAAAAAAACAGTAAACAATTTTTTTTAAATAATCCTAATACAATATTTTTTCTATTAAAGCAAAGAAAATTATTGGATTTTGGAGAGTGAAAAAAATTTATAAATTTATACTTAATAAACATGTTTCTATTTTTCATTCAGAAAAGTAAAGCGGTTGTAAAATTATTTTTTTAAAAAATCAATTTTTGATGCTGGAACTCTACAAGGCCAAGAAAAAACAGTTTTTCCTAATTCTACTAACTCTTTCCTTCCCAAAGGTCCAACAAGACCATACCTCCAGGAGTCTCTGAAGGCCGCTCACCACATTAAATCTGTGCAAAGGCAGAGGTCATCTCCCCTTTTCGTGGGCGATATTGTGACCAAGTCCTAGTGTGGCTCCACCCCCGCTTTGTCTCTCTTTTTCTCAGCTTGGTCTCTGGATAGAGGTGACAATAATGAAAGGTCTTGTATATCATGCTGAAGAGCTCTCAATAAATACTGCAGGTAAATCCTGAGAGTGCTGATAATACCTTTATAGCAGGACCACTTTGGTGAAGGGCATGTTACAGGGGTGATGAGAGTGGAGCTACTGAGGGGTGGTTACCAGGGTCAGGAGAAACAGAGTGAGTCCCTGAGTGTGGGCAGAGGCTTTGCAGGTGCAGAGATATCCAGGTAGGTAAAAGGGAAAGACTCTCTGTGGATACACTGGGGAAGAGGAGCAAAGCAGGATAGTGACAGGGTAAGTGAAGCTCCTTATGTATTATGATTATGTTAAATGAATCAGGCTGTATGGCCTGGTTTTCTTCAGTAGTTAGAGAACTTTGACCTAGAACATAGGACAAAGGATGGCTAGCATCAATTCTGGGTTCCTTAAACAGATTATACTATGAGGGCTTTTGCTGTTTTATATTTTTTTGTTTATTTGTTTTTAGGTTTCAGCTCTGTTTCAGATAATTATTGCTTAGACAAATGAAGTCCTGATTACATATTTCATGACATGATATATTTACACTGAATAAAAACTGACTTATGTTGGGTGGCACCTGTGGCTCAAAGGAGTAGGGTGCCAGCCTCATATGCTGGAGGTGGCAGGTTTAAACCCAGCCTCGGCCCAAAACTGCAAAACAAAACAAAAACAAAGAAACAAACAAAAAACTGACTTATGTTAAAAATACCATGCAAAAAGATGGGAATTTGTGGATGGGGAGAATAGATCACATATATAAGTTAAATTATTTTCATTTTTCATATCAAATAAAATAGATTTTTAATGTGTTTTATATTACTTTAACAGTAGTGATTGCAACAGAGGATAATTTACTAATTAATTTTATTTCTGGCCCATTCCATATCATGCAATTAAGGTTATTTTTAGGGTCATAAATTCTTTGACTAGTGGTTCATGTACTTGGAGCAAACGAAAGAATGTTTGTTAAGTACCTATTCCAGGGACTATTCTAGAACCTCTAAAAGAGAATAGCATAGATGTAACCCTGGGGGTTGTCTGGTGTATAGACGGGGATGAAGTCTGAATATTTAAAAACTCCTTCCTACTTCATCCCAGGCTTCCTGAGATTTATTTCACCAGCAATGTACTCCCCAGGGACATTTATTCTGCACAGCATGGAGCTTTCTAAAGATGAATCAATATTATCTCCTAAATATTTTGTATACATTCAATACAGGATGATCAATTCATTAAAAAAAAACTATAAGTAGAATGTATGTACCGTCAGAAAAGCAGACTTTCTTGAAAGATTCTACAAGCAAACACACAGATTAATGTATGAGTGAAAAGCTTTTTAAATCACGAATTATTATATAAAAATTCACGTTTGAAGACATAGATACCTAGGAATTTGAGATGTTAACTAGTGTGTCAAAATCTCTGTTGGGTCACTTTAGGTATCTGGAACAATCACTGGTAAGTTGCTGAAAAACAGTGATAATGATATTGCTCACAGATTCCAACTGCTTTTTACTCAGGAGAAGCTGAGCACAGGGCTTTAAAACCCAGGGGTTGAGCTTCCTGTTAATATACAGAATGAGAGTGATGCCTCATGAAGCTTCAGGAAGAAAGATGTCCTTAAGAAAGAAGGCATCAGCATGGACCCTATTTACCCAACCACACAGCATTGAAAGGGAATTGGATGGAGCTATGTGCAGCTTGGACAAGAAGGAGCTTTTCATATTCCATTAGATTCTCAAACTGAACATTTCTGAAGTCCTCCTCCTGATCTCTGTCTACAAATCCTACTACTCCTGCAGTCCTTGGCAACTGCAGTTTCTGATAGTTCATATACAGGTATTCATGACCCTCCTCTCTTTTCCAGTCAGGTACATTATCAGTAAATCTGTTGACTTTACCTTCAAAACACTTTCCCACTACTTGTCACATCTCCGCTTGGTTCAAGCTTACCTGGACTATGGCAAAAGTTATCAAATAGGTCTCTCTGCTTCTGAACTAACCCAAGTGATAGTTGTGAACTGCACTATGTCCTTTTCCACTCAAGACCCGGTGATTCTCCAATCACTGAGAGTAAAAGCTTAAGTATTTGAAATGGACCACAAAGCTCAAATGGTCCATCTCACTTCTCCCAGGGGATTCCCACCTTCCCCTGGAACCTTGACTTGTATTCCTAGAACTTGTCATCATCTGATTCCTCCCAACAGATCGAATGCTCCATGAAATAAGGGGTGTGTGTGTGTGTGTGTGTGAGAGAGAGAGAGAGAATGTTAGTTCATTATTTCTGATCCCTAAAACACTACCAGCACATTGTAGGTGTTCAGTAATTTTAGAATGTAAAATAAACATCTATGGTGAGAGGACAGAGGTAAGGAATGTGTCCACGATATAATGAGCTGGTGTAGACCCTTCCAGTGTCATGGCAGGGTCAGGCATTCATATCAGCTTTATTAATCTTTATCATGAAGTATGTGAATTTGAGACAATGTGGCTGAGTTTATGAGATTGTAAAGTCCTTAAAGGTAAGGGGAATTATTGAATCTGGTATTATAATTTTACCAACTTTTTTGGCTTGGTGCTTATAGCACAGTGGTTACAGGGCCAGCCACGTGCTGGTGGGTTCGAGATGAGACTGGGCCAGCTAACCAACAATGACAACTGAAAAAAAAAGAAAAATAGCCGGGCGTTGGGAGACTGAGGCAAGAGAATCACGTAAGCCCAACATTTGGAGGTTGCTGTGAGCTGTGATGCCATGGCACTCTTCTGAGAGTGACATAGTAAGATTCTGTCTCAAAAAAAAATGAGCAATTTTTAAAAAGGTACAGTGCTCTGCCCAAATTTGCAGCAGTGCTAAGAGAGGATCCATTCTGCTCTTACACTTTCAACACAGAAGATTTTACACTTCACATCATTCCTCTGGCACCTAGTACAATGCTTTGGACATAATAGAAAAATACATTTACTATTTCTTGATATGTTGCTTCTTATGTAATATTTTCATTCAGACAAATATTCCACTTCCCAGTTCAGGCTTGAATTGTTTGAGCTGAAGAGCCGGAATCAGTGTGTATGTACAGAGTCCAAAGGACACCTGACGGTGGATGCCTGTCTCTGGTGCGGCTCCACCCAGACTACTGCCCACTGCCGTTCACCAATCGTCATTGCAAGAGACAAGGGTAGGCGGGGGTGGGAGGAAAGGTTTTCGAGGCTTTATTTCTGTTTTACTCCCAGGAGGCTATACATAATACGAGACACTAAATAGAGAAACAATTGGATCTGAATATAATTACCAAGGAAATTCTGATAATAATCCAAACCTGGAATCCCTTTATGAAGACTTACCTGAGTCAAAATATTATAAATATTGTCATATATCAGAACTTTGGCTATTAATGACAAGTCACAATAGAAGACATTATTATTATTATTATTATTATTTTTGAGACAGAGCTTCACTTTGTTGTCCTTGGTAGTGTGTGACATCATAGCTGACAGCAACCTCAAACTCTTGAGCTCAAGAGATCCTCTTGCCTCAGCCTCCCAAGTAGCTGAGAATACAGGCACCCGCTACAACACTCAGCTATTTCTTTTTAGAGACGGGTCTTGCTCTTGCTCAGGCTGGTCTCAAAATCCTGAACTCAGGCAATCCACCCACCTCAGCCTCCAAGAGTGCTAGGATTACAGCCGTGAGCCACCATGCCTGGCCTCATAAATCATCATTAAAAGAAAAAAAATGTATCCTAAGAAAAAAAGTATGCCCCAAAATTAAAGTTGAGTAATTTACTTAGATGGAGTGAAATTGAATTAAATTGCTAAATACTAAATATAATCTGCTAGATTAACTAGTTTGATTATTTAAGAAACAAATTCTATCTTTTGAAAAGAAATTTTTTATATTAGCATCTTTTTTTAGTTATTTACGTAGAATTATTCAGTTTAAAGCAGTTAAAAACAGCTTTAAAATGCCATTTCAAAATACACTGTTTTGACACACCAATGACAAGTTCTTTACTTATATTAACATACCTATTTCGACAAAAATATGAAATTACTTCACACAAGGTAAAATAATTTGCCCAAGGAAACAAATTTGGTAAGCTACAGAGCTAAGATTCCAGTTTAGGCAGTGGTCTTACTTATTTCAGTAATATTTATACTATTAACTCCTAGAATTCCTAGGAAAATATGAAATAGTAATCCCATACTAGAAAAACCAAGCTTCCCCTTGGTCATATGTAAATTGATATCCGAGTACATGAAAGGGGTTTTAAGAAACCATATGAGGTCATATTCCAAACATTTCGTATAACCTTGAACAACTCAAAAAGATCTATCTTATAGATGTATCTCGTGCATGCATTCCCTTGAATCTGTTTGCATTTTCACATGTCTCACCTCTTTGGTTAATATGTCATTAATTTAAAACAGACGGTTGAAAGTAATATATCATATTTTAAAAAGGAAAACTTCTTTTTTATGCTTCAAGGGGTGTCCTCTAATTATAATATTATAAAATGTTGTGAATAAGTCCTTATTTATTCTCTTCAAAATATTATAAACTTTGATCATCTCTTGCTTTCAACACTTTGGCTTTCCATCAAATAAAGTTCTTTTAAATGCATTTAAATAAAAAACTCAAGAGTGGAGGTTGGTTCAATTTCTAAGTCCTAAAATTTCAAAGGAATCCAGGGACTTCTTATTTAGCCATGTCAAGAAGAATTCAAAAGAAAGTGTTTCTACACTTAAACAATTATGATTCCAAGACAGTCTCTGCTCCTGTCAGTGACACTGCAAAGATTTCTCAAGGACAAAGGCACTTAGTTTATTTCCCAATTCAAAAGTTCTAAATAAAAAAAGTAATAACAAACTACTCAGATATTTTCTGAGTTACAGGCGTCTTCATATCTTGAAATTTTAACATTCAGGAAAATTGTGGTTAATGTTAATTAGAAAGGTTTCAATAACAGCAGTAAGATGATAGGTATTTAATGCCAAAAACATTTACAGTCATTCCTTAGAGTATTTAGCAATCATTCTTTTCATAGCACTATTACAGCAAAGATTTCAAGAAGTTTATTTTTTAATTGAGCACAAAGCTAGCATCCTCTTTTTTCTAGATTTTCAACATTTACCTTATTTTTAAACTGATTCTTTTTCTTGTTTAAGTCTGTCAACTTAAAAGGTAGGGCCACACTACTCAACACCTCCTTCTCCACTCTCCTCTCTCTTTCATGGACAAACATCCCCAAATAAGTCCACAGATACTCATTAGATACTCATTTGCTTACAGATATTCATTAGATCATTCCAATAGGCTTACCAAACTCACTCTACCAACCAATTTGTTAAGGTCTCCAATGACATTTCTGTTGGTCTACCTAACAAGCTGTCTGGCCTTGAGGCAGCATTCTACAGACATCCCCATAACCCATTGGAAACGTCCTTTACTTTCCTATAACTCCATACTCTAAACATTTTTTCTTACCTTTTTCTGTGCTCTTTTTAAGTCATCTTTGACTTGATCTTCCTCAGAATTCTGCCCTTAAGCTCCTTTTCTTTCCACATTCTCTCTTTAGGCACCCTCATCTACAACAATCCTACCTTCAATTAATGCCCTTGAAAAATAACCAAATCTCTAGCTCCAACCAAGATCTCTCAAATCTCAGACTGCATATTCTTTGCTAGATGTTCAAAAGGCCTCTTAATGTCATGAATATTTCCAAAATTGAATTCATCATTTTCCCTTCAGAACCTTGTTTGCTTCCACTGAGAACTAATTCAATAAAGAACACTCTAAGCTTTGCAAAACAGAAGGACATCCTTGTTTTTTTCTATCTGATCACCGATGTGCAAGCAGTCACCACATATTGTTGAATACTCCTTCTAAGTATCATTCAGGTATGACTTCCTTTCATCCCTACCCACCTTCCTAACCTTAATCACTATTATTTCCATCCTGGAGTTCTATTCTTTTCTCCATATTGCAGCCAAAGTGATTTTATTTAGAATTTACTTCTGAATTATGCTGAAGTTTCCTGCTTAACACTGTACAAGTCTTCCTATTGTAGTTATTTTAGATTCCAAAATCCCTATGTGTCCTTGTATGATTTACCCACTGATTTCCTCTCACAGCCTCATCTCATAAAACTTTCCCACTTACTTTCCATGTTCAGTCTGTGGTGTGAAAATGATAGCTACAGCTTTTTGGTCACAGCCCTATTAGATGTCAAAGTGTCTTTCTTCTCCTTTTGAACTTGGACTCACTCTGTGGATACTTAGCCAATGGAATGCAGAAAAAGTGACCTTGTGTAAGTCTCTGCCCTAGTCTTTAAGGGGATTGGCAGCATCTGCTTCCTCTCTCTTGGAAAATTGTTCCTTGAGTTACTCTTTAGGAGGTAGCTATCACGCAAATTGAAGCCTATCACTTGGAGAGCACCCAGCCGAAAGCCAGCAACTGCTAGCCATGAAACTGAACTTAGATGTTCCAGCTGCATGAACCACAGCTGAATTTACATGAGCTGCATTCCCAGCTGACACCAGTAAACCTACAGATTCATGAGATATGATGAAGTGATTGTTTCTGTAAGCCACTAAGTTTGGGGATTGTGTGTTATACAACCATAGATTACAAGAAGAAATGTTTATGTTTTATCTTGTCTATATTCTAACTCAAAGAGTCAGAAACAATGTCTTGTTTATTGACTACTATCTTTCAGATGCCTACTGGAGTTTCTGGTTTGCAAGTAGGTGCTCAATTAATATTTATTGATGGATACTACTAATATCCTTTTCAACAAGGGTAGTATAGCCCAATGGTAAAAGATACCAGGCTTTTAGACCAGACTTCATACTTCATTTACTGCTGAGTGATCTGGGAAAACTCCTGTGACTTAGCTTGAGTCTCTATAAAGTGTGGGTAATCTTATTTTGAGAAGTAAATGAGATAATATAATACAAAGGGTGCCAAAAATGTATACATATTTTAAGTAAGAAAAAAGCTGTATGATATTTATAAACTCGAATCATGTTGGATTCTGCAGCTATGAGTGGAGCTCAACGTGATGTGTATTCATCTTTTGTTATCAGTATGCCTTAATACTGATTTTTCCTTTCCTAAAAATGCATCACAAAATGTATTTTTTTCTTGAAAAAATACACCTGCTTTGCACCCTCTGTATGTAAGAGTGAATGACCTATCAGAGGCTTTAGGTGGATGTTAATTTTCATTTATTTATTGAAATGATTAAGTGTGAAGCAAAGAAAGTGAATAGCTTTTCTGAGATCACCTACTTTCCCAATGGACTGTTTCTTTTCTTTTATACCCTCTTATTTCCTAGTCTTTTCTTCAATGTCACAATCCCCTTTAGTAGGCAGAATAATGGTCCTCTGTGTCCTAATTCTTTACAACCTGTGAACCTGTTAGGTTATGTGGCAAAGGGGAATTAAGATTGCAGATGGAATTAAAGTTGCTAATCAGCTGATTTTGAGAAAGGGAGATTATCTCAGATTAACTAGATGACCCACTCTAATTATAAGTGTCTTTATAAGTGAAAGAGAAATGCAAAAGAGGCAGAGAGCTGGGGGAAACAATGAGAGAAAGATAGGACCTGTCATAGCTGGATGTGAAGATGCCGGAGGCCATGAGCCAAGGAATGCAAGTGGCTTCTTGAAGTTGGACAAGGCAAGAAAACAAATTCTCCCCTAGAACCATTATTTCCACCCTTTCCCAGGAGGAAAATCAGCCCTGTCATCTTTGATTTCAGCTTACTGAGACTAATTTCAAATTTCTGATCTCCAAAACTATAAAATAATAGATCTGTATTGTTATAAACCATTAAAATTATGATAATTTCTTATAGTAGCTATAAAGAACCAACACATTAATCAAATTTGTGAACTCATAACCTCCATGGAATTCCAAAATTCAATACATGATACATTTTCTCAAGTGGTTTTTGGATTTATGGTTTTCATTCAGGGGACATTTTCCATTTGGAACCATTTCCTTTTTTCTATCTTCCTTCATTACTTATCTTACCACTGAAAGTCATGATAATATTTCCAATTTTGGGAACTAAAGATAAAGCTACAAAATGGGAAAAGGCAAAGGGAAGAAAATAATAGGAAAAAAAGGAAGATAATGCCTCAATGCTTTTTGAGTATAAATCTCCACTGGAAAGATTGAAACCTATGACCATGACTCCAGGGAAAGGGAACTCTACCTCTCTAATTTATCAGAACTATCAATGTATTGTAATAATTGAAATTATAACAAATTGTATTGTATTGTAATGTATTGAAATTATAACAAATTGTCACTGAATCTATAACATGTAGATATATATTTTATAGCAGCTAAATATCTCTGCCAAGGCAGCTAATCCAACAGACTATTGTATTGATTTAGGGCAACAGGATGCAGAAGCTGTTGCACCTGTAAATGAACCTTTAAACATATGTTGTGACGCATTTATATGCTAATCTCTTCAAAAGTAGCAAAACTCTTTGATACCACATGGTTGGCCATATTTTCTGAATTAATTCCAATAAAATAGAACACACTTACAATATATGAGGTCCAGATTCTTTAAACAACAACAAGAATGTGAATGGATTCTTTGCTACCTTATATTCTCAGACCACTTAATAGAATTCTTAAGCCACCCCAGAAAGAACTCTTTGAAGGGAGACATCTAAAAAGTAGAAATTATTCCATTTAGAACTCTAAATATTTATAACTTCTGGAAGACAAATATGAGGTAGTCATCTAACAGTAAAATATTAGTATTTGCTTATTACTGTAGGCATTTACCAGGGATAAGAGAAACAAAAACAGAGTATCTTGGAAGAGACAATGGTATAACACCAACCACATTGAATTGAACAGCTTACTGTGATATATTACCTGCTTCTACACACAAAGGAAATAACTGTATAACATTGTGGCCCAGTTTATGGAAACCTGCAGTACTTAGCTTACCTTGACAAATTTAAATGTCAAGCAGAAGAGTCATATTTTTAGTAAGCATTTGTTAACTACTGTGGACCAAATAAATAATAGTTTACATTATCTGTCTTTTATGTAGAAGCATAACTTGCTTGCTGTTGGGAATTTGGTTTTGTATTTCTTTTTCGAATTCCACTGAAACAACTTTGATCAGTAATAAGTCAGTTTGGAAGCATTAATGTAAATGGGAAATGGAAATGAGGTTTCCCTAAGAAATATTTTATGGCAATTTCTGCATTTTTTGCTCTTCTTTTTTCTTTGGCTCCTTTTATGAGATGTTAATGAGAGAGACAGAAAGGGACAGTCTGAGCTAAGCAAGAGTGTACTGCGTCTGTGTTACTAAAATCTGACTAAATACCAAGAGATTTGTTTGGAAGAAATACAAAATGAAGTCGATGAAATAGTGGTCAGAATAGATCCTTGTCCTATAAATTGTGATGAAACTGTGGGCAAGGCCTAGAGAGACACTCAGAGCCTATATTTAAGCACTCAGGCTTCACTCTTAACACCCTCTAAGTATCAGAGATGATTACCAAGACAACATGTGTAAACCTGGCAACTAGTATTACAGCAGATAATGATCTTCCTAATTTCCCTTTGTTAAGATTGCCCCAGAAACTTCTATGAGCCTGGGCTTGCAGTTTGAGCCCATCTAGCAAAAGAAGTTACCACTATTTCAGAGGAGCATGGATGCAGAAAGAGGTCAAGGGATGATAAATAATAGCTTAAAGCAAGACTGTTTAAAGTGAAAAGTAAGTACATTCACCAAGCTCCCATATGAAAATTTAAGCAATATAATACAAAGTCCCCTTACTGATGAAGATTTCAAACAAATCCACCTAGTAAAATGTTTTAAATCATGCAAATGTAGTACTTACATTGTTAAGCAAGACAGGACCAAAATATTGAAGATACTTTTGGTCATTAAAAATTTAACAAATTGTCAAAAGACCATTATCCAACATGGACAAAGCCTATTATATCTCTCAGCAAGAGGATAGCAGGGGTTTTAACTTTTGAGCCTATAATCAATGAGGGGCAGCACCTGTGGCTCAGTGAGTAGGGTGCTGGCCCCATATACGGAGGGTGGTGGATTCAAACCCAGCTCCAGCTGAAGTGCCACAAAAAAATAGCCAGGCATTATGGCGGGCGCCTGTAGCCCCAGTTACTTGGGAGGCTGAGACAAGAGAATCACCTAAGCCCAGGATCTGGATGTTGCTCTGAGTTGTAAAGCCATGGCATTCTACCAAGGGCAACAAAGTGAGACTCTGTCTCTAAAAAAAAACTATAATCAATGAGGCAGCATGGTATCATCAAAAGAAAAAATAATTTTTGTAGGCCTGTAAAACTCACAGTCTTTTAGTGACCTATGAGATAAGAACAGATAGGGCAAAAAAGACAATGAAATATACTGTCTTTACAGCAGAAACACATTTTCAAAAAATATTCAACACCAGAACAGTATAAACACCCAAAGATAATACTCAACCAAGCCAGACTAACAAACACAAAACAAAGGAAACATCATGAAACCATAATATTTTCTTTTAAATCCTCCGTAATTTATCTAATATATTTTCCACAAATTGTTCAGTAAAAAAGTTTATGTGGCAAGTTCATCATTTGATGAATTAAATTATTTCTCTGCAAATTACTAGCTACATAATTTTAATCATGTTACCTACATTCTGAGTCTTATTGGTTGGTTTGATTAGTGTGTTTGTTAATAAGATAAATTAGATAAATAAGATAGTACCAGAAGATATAAGAGGCCCAAATATTTATTTTTCAAATTTTAACATACACCAAGCAAGTTGAATAAATACTATAGAGACCAAAATACAAATATCCTTTATCATATGCCCACATTATGGATACAAAGAAAAGCTGATATATTAGATATTTAAATATAAAATTATGTGCAAATGGAATCAACAAAAAATAGATTTATTTAATATTATAGTGTCTCAAAAAGCCCTACAAAGTATGATTTTGACTATGCCTGAAAAATGAATACAAATTTTAACAACGGAGATGGAGCTAAAGCTATCTCAACAGAGAAATTAACAAGCCGTGGAGCAAGAAGAGAAGGAACCGGAATTCAGTGAGGTGGCGAAAGAGGAAAGAAAGGAGAAAGAAGAAAATCAAAAGAGATGAGGAGGAAGAGGCAGATCAGGAGGAGTGGTAAGAGGAGCGAGAGGTGGAGGGGCAGGAGACAATAACAACCTTGTGAATGTGGCAAAGTCTCCCAGTCATCCCTCATCATCTGATTTTCCCTTCCTCCATGTAAGAGCAATTGTAACCGTGGATATATTTGGCAATATAGAGATGAAATTTTCCAGTCTCCAATGCAACTAAGTACAGTCAGGTTACTAACTCTAGCCAAGCGTATGTGAGAGGAAGGGATATAAGGAAATTCCAGATATGTTTTGAAAGCAGGAGGAGTCATCTTTTTCCTTACTTCCTCTTTCATGGTGCTAAGATCCCGCACATGGTGCTGAGTCATCATTGATCATGCTGGAAAGGGCAAAGTGCTACAGGTGTTCTTGATAATCACATGAACTAGACCTGTCATATGCGCCCTTGACCATCTACATTGAGGTTGTTGTGTGACAGAAAATTAAACTTTTATATTGATTAAGCCTTAGTCATATGTAGTCTTTTTTATACACAGCCAAATCTGTATTGTAATTAACAGCATGAACTCAAGAAATGGTAGGTAGTCTGATACAAATAGAACACAGAATGTCTAGAAGAGAGAGTTGGCATGAAAGATGAAGCCAGAAGGTTAAGACCCCGAAAAGCCAAGACCAGGAAGACTGGATTTAATTTATCTGCAATGGAAAGTCACAGACCACTTTTAAAAGGAGCATGACATGCACAAATATGTATGTTAGAAAAATAAATAAAATGTATAGAACCAATGCTAGGGAAGACTGGACACAAAGCCAGTGGACTGTTTTATAATAAAGGTATGACACAAACTTGTGACCACAACAGTAGGAATAGGAATGAAAGTAATCTTCCATTTTAGAGACAGAACTGACAGAATGGGGCAAATATTTTAGTAAGAGAGAGATGTTTGTCAGGAAGGAGATGTAAAAAAAACTATGATCAAATACACAGTTAATTTTAATCCATTAAGTAACATGGAAGAAAGTATAGTGTTAGTGATGGTGCCTGGCAGGGGAGTATGAGGAATTCTTTTTGGATGTGTTCAATTCTAATTAACTTCAGGTGATCAAAAGTGCAAATGTGGAGGAAGAAAAGAGTTAGAGCTAGCCATCTATATCTAGTAATCTCTCAGATAATGATGCCAGTGGAAGACATGCTACCAAACAAAATGGACAAGAAGAATTATGTAGAGAGAAAGTCAAGGAGCCAGGTGCTAAGGGGTGTGTCTCTGGTCCCAACCACTTAGGAGACTGAGTCAGGAGGATCAACAGTTGAACTCAGGGGTTCAAGGCCAGCCTAGCAAACATAACACCCTGTCTCCAAAAAAAAAAAAAAAAAAAAAACAGAGAAGGAAAAGAAAAAGAAAAAAAGTAAATCAAAGAAAAAACAAAACCTCATCATGCTCTTCTTTTAAATATTAAATTATGTGTGTTTTGTTCTTCTTCCAGAAGGCAGGATGAATATAACCTATCAAATGGCCTGTGAAACAATCTACCTCTAGGATCATAGAGCCAAAAAGAGTTTGATCTATCCATTCAATCAAATTTGTTTTAGTTAGGGCAAGTGATCACAGGTAAAGTGATTAGTCCAAGGAAGCTTCACCACGATAGCAGAGAACTCCCCATTATGGCCTCACGAGTGACATGAAGGACTGTGATGAATGATACTTTTGAAATTAATCCTGCAGATTGTCTCCTTTTTTCCCCACATCATTATTTCCTGCATTGCAGTCCAGGAGATATTGCAATCATCTACTATCCTATCTACGTTTCCTATTTAGGTATTCTAGGACTCACTGATTTTTACAAGCAGTTAGACCTACGTTTTTAAGAAACATTCATTTTTTTCAGGCTCCAAAGCAATAAAGATAAAACGTTCCTTCAGTGGTGTTAAAGAGCAAAATAAATCGCATGGACAAATCACAACCTCACAGAGCAATTAAACACTGGAAGGAAGAAGACAGAAGATATATTTGAAAGTAGCACAGCGTAGTAAAAAAGACCACAGGGCTCGGAACAAGTGATAAATTCAATCCCAGCTTTCCAGAGCATGCGGCGCTAGGAAAGTTCACCTTTGTGTCCCAATATTTTTGTTGACAAAATGAAGGTAACAATATCTATACCAGTGCCCCTGGGTAAATAAAAAAATATAGCAGCTGACTCAGGTCACCATATAAGCTTTGTAAAAAAAAAATCCAAAATGTGTGACTCTTAATTCTAATCACCCGCCTTAAACAACAGTTAAAGCTTTCATTCATTCATTTATTCCTAAAATGAAAATATTAAGGAACTCTGAAGGCAACATTACCTGGAACAGTATACCAACCTGTTCTTTTTAATTCATCACAGATAGCACGTTTTATAAATGAATGGAAGACTTGCTGATAACTTCTTTATTCCTGGAATTCATTCTAGAACTTCCAAGATCTACCTCTAAACTAAACTGAATTGTTCTTCCAAATCCAGCTCAGTTTTTTCCTCCCCCATGTCTATACTCTAGATTACCCCCATGTTTTCTTTCTCTGATGTTGTTGTTCCTGCTGGTTTATACTTATTTGATACTTAGTGTACTACCTTACGCCATGAACTGCATTTTTTAAATCCATTTCCTCATAACAATACACAATATTTTTTTTATTAAATCATAGCTGTGTACATTAGTGCAATCAAGGGGTACAATGTGCTGGTTTCATATACAATCTGAAATGTTTTCATCAAACTGTTTAACATACCCTTAATGGCATTTTCTTAGTTATTGTATGAAGACATTTGTATTCTGAATTTAGTAAATTTCGCCTGTACTCTTCTAAGGTGCACCATAGGTGTGGCCCCACCAATTACCCTCCTTCAACCCCAACCTCCCTCCTCCCCTCCCTTCCCATATTCTTGTGCTATACTTGGGTTATAGCCTTCATATGAAACCTTTAAATTAGCTTCATAGTAGGGCTGAGTACATTGGATACTTTTTCTTCCATTCTTGAGATACTTTGCTAAGAAGAATATGTTCCAGCTCCATCCATGTAAACATAATAGAGGTAAAGTCTCCATCTTTCTTTAAGGCTGCATAGTATT
>CAUYON010081132.1:0-18043 GCA_963573935.1 Arctocebus calabarensis
GCCGTGGCGTCACACAGCTCACAGCAACCTCCAGCTCTTGGGCTTAAGCGATTCTCTTGCCTCAGCCTCCCTAGTAGCTGGGACTACGGGCACCCGCCACAGCGCCCAGCTATTTTTTTGTTTTGCAGTTCGGCCGAGGCTGGGCTTGAACCCGCCACCTTCGGTATATGGGGCTGGCGCCCTACTCGCTGAGCCACAGGAGCCGCCCCATATTCTTTCTTTTATTTGTTTGTTTGAGACAGAGTCTCACTTCAACGCTCTGAGTAGCGTGCCGTGGCATCATTGTAGCTCACAGCAACCTCGAACTGTGGGGCTTAAGCTGTTTTCTTGCCTCAGCTTCCCGAGTAGCTGGGACTACAGGCACCCACTGCAATGCCTGGCTATTTTCTTTCTTTTTTTTTTTTTTTTTGCAGTTGTCATTGTTGTTTAGCAGGCCCAGGCCAGCATTGAACTGGCCGGCCCCAGTGTATGTGACCGGCACCCTAATCACTGAGCTCAAAAGTCATATTCAATGACTATTCTTTTTTTTGAGAGAGAGCCTCAAGCTGTCACTCTGAATAGAGTGCTGTAGCATCACAGCTCACAGCAACCTCCAATTCCTGGGCTCAAACGATTCTCCTGCCTCTGCCTCCCAAGTAGCTGGGACCACAGGCGCCGAGCCGACTGTATTCTTTAAAATAGAAACACACACACGCCTCCTATAAAGTACATATTCAAAAATGCAATTCATTGGTGACTTCTTTTTTTTTAAACATATATATATATATATATATATATATATTTTTTTTTTTTTTTTGAGACAGAGCCTCAAGCTGTGTCACCCTGGATAGAGTGCTGTGACATCACAGCTCACAGCAACCTCCAATTCCTGGGCTCAAGCGAGTCTCCTGCCTCTGCCTTCCAAGTAGCTGGGACTACAGGTGCCTGCTACAACGCCCAGCCATTTTCTTTTTTTTGGTTGCAGCCATCGTTGTTTGGCGGGCCCCGGTTGGATTCGAATCTGCCAGCTCAGGTGTACATGGCTGGCGCCTTAGCCCTTTGAGCCACAGGCGCCAAGCCAGAAAACTTTAAAAAAAAAAGAGAAGGCTATAGAATAAAACAAAAAATCTGATAAATTGTCTAATGCATGATATTCAAATTGCTCTATGAAATTTTTAAAAAGTCATGGCCCAGGCCAGTTAAACAACAAACAATGACAACTGTAACAAAAAAAAAACAGCCGGGTGTTGTGGCAGGTGCCTGTAGTCCCAGCTACTTGGGAGGCTGAGGCAAGAGAATTGTCTATGCCAAAGAGTTTGAAGTTGCTGTGAGCTGTGACGCCCAGGCCTGCTAAACAACAACAAAAAATAGCCAGATGTTGGGGTGGGCACCTATAGTACCAGCTACTAGGGAGGCAGAGGCAAGAGAAGTGCTTCAGCCCAAGAGTTTGAGGTTGCTGTGAGCTACCACCCCATGGCACTCTACAAAGGGCGACAAAGTGAGATTGTCTCAATAAAAAATAAATAAAATTATATATAGAGAGAGAGTCATGTATCCCATAAAGAAACTTCAGCCAAGGATGGACCTCATATATTCTACTGATCCTGTAAGACTATAATAGAGCTGAAAAAATCCTGTCACTTAGTGACATTGTAGCCATGGTTAAAATTGTGGTATCAATGCATTACTTGAGTATTTATGGTGACACTGGTGAAAAAAACCTATTGCACTGCTAGACATAAAAGTAGAGTATATACAATAATTTACAGCACATAATACTTGATAACGATAATAAATTATTATGTTACTAGAATATGTATTTATTATATTATATTTTTTAGTGTTACCTTAATGTGTACTCTTTATTTACAAAAAAAAGTTAACTGTAAAACAGACGAGGCAGGTCCTTTAGGAGGTAATCCAAAGCCATTGCTATAGGCTCGGCACCAATAGCTCAATGGTTAGGGTGCTGGCCACATGCTTCAGGGCTGGTAGGTTGAAGTACTGCCCGGGCCTGCTAAACAACAATGACAACAATAACAAAAAATAGCACAGCATTGTGGCAGATGCCTGTAATCCCAGCTACTTGGGAGGCTGAGGCAAGAGAACTGCTTAAGCCCAAGAGTTTGAGGTTTCTGTGAGCTATGATGCCACAGCACTCTACCAAGGACAACATAGTGAGACTGTCTCAATAAAAAAAAAAAGCTATTGCTATAGTAGCAGATGACAGCTCCATGGTTGCTATTGTCCCTGAAGATCTTCCAATGGAATAAGATGTAGAGGCGAAAGACAGTGGTATCAAGCATCCTAACTGTGTAGGCCCAGGAAAAAATGTACCTTTGTATCTTACGTTTTTATGTTTGTCTGATTTTTTAACTTTATTTTTTTTTTAACTTTATTCAAATTAATATGAGGGTACAATATTTAGGTTACATTGTTCTCACTTCCAAGGTAAAGTTCCATTTGCAGAACAGCCCCTCACCCAAGGGGCCTGATATACACTCTCACAATGTGGACATTAGGTGAGATCCTACCTCCTGCCCTCCCTCCTTCTGCCATACGTCCTTCCTTTCCCCCCTCCCTATTCCCTCTATCCATCAACTGGACTATAATAGTGGTTTATTGGTCTTAGGAACATGTAATTGTTTATATAATAATTTCATATTAGTGTGGAATACACTGGATATTTATCTTTCCATTTTTACAATACTTTACTAAGAAGAATGCATTTCATCTCCATCCAAGTAAATATGTAAAGTCTCCATCTTTTTTTAATGGCTGCACAATATTCCATGGTATAGGCTTGCCACCTGTGGCTCAACGGGCTAAGGCACCATGTACACCTGAGCTGGCAGCCCGGGCCCGCCAAACAACAATGACGGCTGCAACCAAAAAATGGCCGGGCGTCATGGCAGGCGCTTGTAGTCCCAGCTACTTGGGAGGTGGAGGCAGGAGACTGCTCGAGCCCAGGAATTAGAGGTTGCTGTGAGCTGTGATGCCACAGCACTGTCTCAAAAAAAAAAAATTCCATGGTATACATATACCACAGTTTGTTCATTCATTCTTTTTTTTTTTAAGAGACGGAGTCTCACTTTATTGCCTCAGTAGAGTGCTGTGGCGTCACAGCTCACAGGAACCTCCAACTCCTGGGGCTTAAGCAAGTCTCTTGCCTCAGTCTCCCGAGTAGCTGGGACTACAGGCACCTGCCATAATGCCTGGCTATTTTTCTGTTGCAGTTTGGCCGGGCTAGGTTTGAACCCTCCACTCTTGGTATATGGGGCCGATGTCCTGCCCACTGAGCCATAGGCACCATCCCTGTTCATCCATTCATGGATTGATGGGCACTTAGGTTGCTTCCACAACTTGGCAATTATGAATTGAGTCGCAACAAACATTCTAGTGCAAATGTCTTTGTGGTAAAATGATTTATGTTCTTGTGGGTAGATACCTAGTAATGGGATTGCAAGGTCAAACAAATGGAAGGTCTACATTTAGATTGAGGATTCTCCATACTTCTTTCCAAAAGGGCTATATTAGCTTGCAATCCCACCAGCAGTGTAAAAGTGTTCACTTCTCTCCACTGTTTGTTTTTTTAGACATCTCACTCTATAGCCTTGGGTAGAGTGCTGTGGCATCATAGCTCAAGCAACCTCAAAGTCCTGGGTTCAAGCGACTATCTTGCCTCAGCCTCTTAAGTAACTGGTACTATAGGTGCCTACCACTATGCCTGCTGGTTTTTCTACTCTCAGTAGGGTAAGGATCTTGCTCTTCCTCACGCTGGTCTTGAACTCCTGAGCTAAAGTGATCCACCTGCCTTGGCCCCCCAGAGTGCTACGATTACAGACATGAGCCACCCCACCCAGCTTTCACATACGCTTATCTCTCACTGACTCACCCAAAGTGACTTCCAGCCCTGCAAGCTCCATTCGTGAGAAGTGTTTTCTAGATAGGTGTACCACCTTCTACCTTTTTTATCATTTTTATATCTTTTCCATTTTTAGATACACAAATACCATTATGTTACAATTGCCAACAGTGTTCAGTACAGTAACACACTTTAAAGGATTACTGTCCAGCAGAAAGTTTAAAACATAAAGATCCATTACCTATAATCTCATCACCAAGAAGAGAATTCTTTACATTTTCTTCAAAGTGAGTTTGATGTGATTGAGTTATACCACATTATATTCGAAAAACACAATATTAAGTACAGATTCCTCTTACCTTCATTGTATCAATAAGAGTTTGACCCAGTCGCTGGATATGACTAAGCAGCTTCTTCCTCTCCCCATAGGAACTAAAATTACAATAGAATATGCAAATCTATCATTATTTGCTTAATAACCATGCCTGGAGTACATAATAGTATATAATCAACTCTAGATTATCTACACTAATAGAAAGAGAAGTTAGATTGGAAAGATCAATAATTCAAATATACTCCTCCTACAAACCCTTCCTTGCATTTGCTCCTAAGATAAGTGACTCACCTACTAAATCAACATAGGTCCTGGCTCGGCACCTGTAGCTCAATGGGCTAAGGCGCCAGCCACGTACACCTGAGGTGACGGATTCGAATCCAGCCCAGACCCATCAAACAACAATGGCTGCAACCAAAAAAAAAAAGAAAAAAATAGCCGGGCATTGTGGCAGGTGCCTGTAGTCCCAGCTACTTGGGAGGCGGAGGCAGGAGACTTGCTTGAGCCCAGGAATTGGAGGTTGCTGTGAGCTGTGAAGCCACAGCACTCTATCCAGGGTGACAGCTTGAGGCTGTCTCAAAACATCTTCTTCATCTCTATTCAAAGCTCACTTTGTATTTCAAAGTTATTTTAATCAAACTGAAGTCAACATATACCCTCGGAAGCCTGAACCCATGAATCATATATATATGAAGGCTTTAGCTTTATGTATACCCTTCTTTCACTGTCAGTAATCCCTTGTCATGCTCCCGTGACTCATTACTTAATTTACAATTAAAATGCTATTGGTCCTCACTCTGGGCTAAGTATCAACAGATACTAAAGGCAAAGGGTTATAATGATCTACTAGCTAATCAAAGTGAAAATTAATCTTCTGTTAGAAGGCATAGGTAGACACAGAGTCAGAAGCACTACACTGGCCTCTATGTTGTACTATGAGAAAGATAGCAATAAAAAAATGTAAGAATGATATTCCTGAGACGAACAGAAGCATTACATAGCTGATATATAACGCATACCTTGTGTGTACTATTCCTCTATCCTCACCAGTTTGACCTAATTAGAACAGCACAAAACCAGGCTTTAAGAAGTACTTACAGATGGACTTGAGTTAAGGCATAGTCACACAGTTGAGCATAACCATAAGTCACAGCATAAAATATTAAATCTAAATTAATCTCACTACTGCCCCATATTTTCCTGAACTGATACTCAGTATTCATCACTTAATTCAAACCTGGCTGGGGGCTTGGCGCCTGTGGCTCAAGCGGCTAAGGCGCCAGCCACGTACACCTGCGCTGGCAGGTTCAAATCCAGCCCAGGCCTGCCAAACAACAATGATGGCTGTAACCAGAAGAAAAAAAAATGGCTGGGTGTTGTGGTGGGGGCCTGTAGTCCCAGCTACTTGGGAGGCAGAGGCAGGAGATTCGCTAGAGCCCAGGACTTGGAGGTTGCTGTGAACTGTGATGCCACAGCACTCTACCCAGGGTAACAGCTTGAGGCTCTGTCTCAAAAAAAACCTGGCTGGCCATCGTAGCTCATGCCTGTAATCTTAGCATTCTAGCAAGCAGAGGTGAGAAGACTGCTTGAGGTCAGGAGTTTGAGACCAGTCTGAGCAAGAGAGAGAGAGACTTCATTTCTACCAAAAATAGAAAAAATTAGCTGGGTATGGTGACACAGTCTGTAGTCCCAGCTATGCTGGAGTCTGAGCCAGAAGGATCACTTCAGTCCAGGAGTTTGAGGTTGCTGTGAGCTACGATGATGCCACTGATGCATTCCTGTATGGGTTATAGAGTGAAACTCTTTCTCTAAATATAAAAATTAAAAACAAGCCTCAGCGCCCATAGTTCAGTGGTTAAGAAGCCAGCCACATACACCAGGGCTGACAGGTTTGAACCTGGCCTGGGCCTGATAAACAACGACAACAACAAAAAAAGCCAGGCATTGTGATGGGCGCCTTTGTAGTCCCAGCTACTTGGGAGGCTAGGGCAAGAGAATTGTTTAAGCCCAAGAGTTTGAGGTTGCTGTGAGCTGTGATGCCATGGCACTCTACTTAGAGTGACACAGTGAAACTCTGTCTCAAAAAAAAAAAAAAGAAAAAAAATTAAAAACAAAAAAGCCCAAAAGCAAACTATTCATAAGGAAACTATCGATGATAATAGTATTTAAAATAACCACCCAAAGCCTAGTTTTTTATTTCTTTGTTTTTGATACAAGGTCTCACTATCTCTCTCTAGGCTGGTCTTGAACTCCTGGGTTTATGTAATCCTGCTGCTGCAACCTCCTGAGAAGCTGGGATTATATGTGAGAGCCACTGTCCCTGGCTTTTGTTTTGTTTTGTATTGTTTTGAGCAAAGCCTATGGCATTGCTCCTGGGCTCAAAGATTTAAAGTAACTATAGGGCAGGATCCTTAAACTATAGTAAGATTTTATTTCTGTATTCCAATGTTTCTGAAATTCAATGCATCTTACAACTGATATATACATTTACTGTAAAAATGCTTAATTAATAGAAAAACCTTTCAATAGCTATTTAAGAAATATAAGGACCATAAGAAGTGCTTGACTAAACTGGATTTTCCCTAGAAAGCAGAATATAAAACAACAGCTTGCATGCAAGTAACTTATTTTGAGGTGTGGATCCAGAACACTGAAGTAGGGTACTGGAAAGGGTGAAAAAGGAAATGATATAACAGTACAAAGGTACATCGACAGGTTGGCTACATTGGTATCACAGTGAGCAGCTGAGTGGACTGGTGGGTAGGGTTGCTAACCTCACTAGCATCCTCTAAGGCAGCACTGTCCAGAAGAATTTTCTGTGATGATGGAAATATTTTATATCTGCTCTGAGCAACATGGCAGCCACTAGCTATAGAGACAATTGAGTATCTGAAATTTAAATTTAACTGAATTTTAAATTTACTTTTTTTTTTTTTTTGAGACAGAGACTCCAGCTGTCACCCTGGATAGAGCGCTGTGACATCACAGCTCATAGCAACCTCCAACTGGGCTCAAGCGAGTCTCTTGCCTCCGCCTCCCAAGTAGCTGGGGCTACAGGCGCCCATCACAACGCCCGGCTATTTTTTGGTTGCAGCTGTCAATGTTGTTTGGTGGGCCTGGGCTGGATTCGAACCCGCCAGCTCCAGTGTACGTGGCTGGCGCCTTAGCCCGTTGAGCCACAGGCACCGAGCCACCTTAAATTTACTTTTAATTAATTTAAATATGTAGCTAGTTACTACCACACAGAACAACAAAGCTCTAATGAGTCTTGCAGAACCTGAGTTATGAAGTAGGGCAGGAGAAGTATGCCATATCATGTTCCTTCTAGAATTTTTTTTTTTTGAGACAGAGCCTCAAGCTGTCACCCTGGAGAGAGTGCCGTGGCATCACAGCTCACAGCAACCTCCAATTCCTGGGCTCAAGTGAGTCTTGCCTCTGCCTCTCAAGTAGCTGGGACTAAAGGCGCCCGCCACAATGCCTGGCCATTTTTTGGTTGCAGCCATCGTTGTTGTTTGGTGGGTGCAGGCTGGATTCAAACCCACCAACTCAGGTGTATGTGGCTGGCACCTGAGCCCGTTGAGCCACAGGCGCCGAGCCACATCTGGCTATTTTTTATTGCAGTTTGGCCGGGGCCGAGTTTGAACCCGCCACCCTCGGTATGTGGGGCCGGGTGCCCTACCCACTGAGCCACAGGCACCACCCTGTTTGTTTTTGAAACAGAGTCTCAAGCTGTCGCTCTAGGTAGAGAGCCATGGCATTACAGTTCATGGCAAACTCAAACTCTTGGGCTTAAGTGACTGTCTTGCCTCACCCTCCCAAGTAGTTGGGACTACAGACGTCCATCACAACACCCAGCTATTTTTTGTTGCACTCGCCACTGTTGTTTTAGCTAGGCCAGGCTGGCTTTGAAGCCACCAGTCTTGGTGTACATGGCTGGGGCCCTACCCATTGAGCTATGGGCGCTGAACCTCTTGTTTGCTTCTTGAGGCCTGCTCCAGTCTCCTGTCACCACCCGACCATGCCCACTACACAGTGTCCCTGGGCTCTTATGTAAGATCTGCACTTCACACATCAATCTCCTGCTCTGTGCCCTTGAAAAGATTTTCATCCTGCACTTGAGGCCTGCTGTCCGGCAGGGGTAGGCAACCTCGAGGGTCCACTGCAGCCCCTTGCTAAGGTAGGCCCCAAGAGTAAGGCTGGGGTGAGCCATGCAGCAGGAACACAGCACCCATACCTGCTGGAGCACGGTGTCCTGTGGCAGCCCCTGCAGGTTCTCCAGGTGGGAGTGGAAGAGGGGGCTGTGCAGCAGGTGGGCCCCCAGCAGCCCCTCCACGATGTAGCCCACCGTGCAGTCATCGGGTAACCGAACCCGCTCAGCTGTACTCATGAAGCTGCCCAGGCTGCAGGAGGGGGGTCAGTGCGTCCTCAGCTCTGGGGCTGCCCTGCTACCCCCTCCCTTTGTCCCCTCTCCCCACTCACCTGGCCCAAGGACTCATCTTGAGGGCAAGACCTCTGCTGAGACAGAACCCGGCCCCACCAGTGGCAAACCAGAACTTGACCGTGGTGGCCTAGGGATGGGGAGCACGAGGGTAGGGCTGCAGTCAAGGCTGCTCACACTTAGGACGGGCTCCTCACTGGGGTCCCAAGCATCTCCCTTAGGTAGAGGCTCAAGAGGCCTCTCCCTATGGCCCAGGACCTCTCCCCACCTGGCTCACCCAGCTCCATGCCAGGCTCCCGGCCTCCTACCATAACATCACATCTGGGCTACAGGTATCAGCGTATATTCCCAGTTCCATGCCCTTCCAGGGCTGGATTTCCAGGCTCTCAACTGTATTTCCCTGGCACTCACAGTTCTGCCTCCGTGGACCCTCTCGGTGGCCTCAATAGGGTGGTCTAAGCTGGGGCGCCCCAGATAGATATCTTGGCTGGGTGAGAAGGTAGAGAGCAGGTGCAGGAGACTTTCAGGGTTCACATAGTTGTCATCGTCCACATGGCAGAACCACCTGCAAAAAGAAGAGGGCATCATGTGAAAAGCTGGGATGGAGGTCCCCACCCCAGCTCAGCCTCTGGCTCTCTGAGGGGCGCCACTACCCCCTGCATACTTGCGTCCAGACTCAATGAACTTGTCATACTCCACAGACATCTTGCAGCAAAGGGCCTGGCGGGTGCGTACAGCTGAGCAGTTGGTGTTGATGACACGGCTGCCTGCCAGTTGGAGAAAGGGAACGGTGAAGAGCAAGGCTCACAGAGCACCAGGTGAGGCCCAGGAATAAATGGGGCTCTCTGGCTGCTTAGCTGCCAGCTTGGCCTGATCGCAGCCTCAGTTCAGCCTTCACTCAGGGATCTGGTTGGAAATCTCTTAAATCGAAACAGGTAACAATGCTTATTATCGCAAAAGGAAGCAGGCAAAAGTGAGCTTCCCAGCCAGGCCTGGAGAACAACTGTCTGCTGGATCAGGAGACGTGGCACTGGCCCGAGGCCCTACAAAGTTGGCGAGCGGGGGGGGGGGGCAGAGTTTGGGTGGCAGGGTAGATGCTGGGCCGGCCAGTGGGTGGGCGATAGGGTTTTGCCCTCCACAGCGTGTGTGACCCTAGACAAGTGCCTTCGCCTCCATAAACCTCCCGCACACGGCAGAGAATGACAGCCATCCCTGTAACACAGGGGTGTGCTCCCCAAGCACGCGGGAGGCCTGCGGGCCTCTCCTTTGGAGCAGGAGGGTGTGGCGCCCACCCCGCGGTGGGAGCTTCGTACCGCCGGGAGAAGGGCGGAGAGATGCTCACCTTCCTGGAGTTCCAGCTCTGGGTCGTCCCCGTCGGTGAAGATGAATGTCTGCGGAGAATCGGCCAGAGGGGCATCAGGGGGCTGCCCAGGGCGACGCTGGGGAGCAGCCAGAGCCCTGAGCCCAGAGGCCCCAGGGTCCGCGGCCTGGGGGCGGGGTGGCCGGCCGGGGCCCGCGAACCTGTCGGCGTGCCCGGGAGATCCAGGTGCGCAGCAGCAGCCGCAGGCGCGGCCCGTGGTTCTTCCGGGTGGTCTTGACCGCGATGAAGACGTCGTCAGGCCGCAGGCGGGGGAGGGCGGCGTGATGGGCCGGAGTCGCCCGCGGGGCCAGAGCGGGGGTCCGGACTGGCACAGGCGTGCGGGGCAGCGGCAGCAGCAGCAGCGCGGCCAGGGCCGCGGCCAGCGCTAGGCAGGCCCGGCACAGAGCCCCACGCGCGCGGTTCATGCGACCGCCGCGACGCCGGGCGCCGCACGGGCGCGCCTGGCCGGAGCCGCGAGTGGGCGGCGGTCCCTTTAAGCGGCCGGCCGCCCCGTCCCGCCCCGCGCCCCGGAAGCGGCGGCCCTGCTGCCCCGGAAGTGGACGGCGCGCCGCGGCGGGGTGGGCGCAAGATGCCGCTGCCGGTTCAGGTGTTTAACTTGCAGGTAACGAGCCGAGGCCGCGCCGCCCCCGCGCCCCGCCGCCGGGGCCGGGCAAGGCCGACCGGGGCGCGGGGCCTGCGCCAGGAGCCAGCCGGGCGCCCGGCCGGGCCTCCGTGGGCAGCGGGCGTCGGGGCGCCGTGTCGGGCCGCGGAGCCCGAGCCTTGCCTTCGCCGCGGCTGCGCGCCCGGCAGCCCCCCCAGCCCCCCGCCGCCCCGGAGGGGTCTCGGCCGCCCGTCGCTAACGCTCTTTCTCCCTTCAGCAGCCAGCCAGCTCTGTGTCAGGGTCGGGGGGTGCAGAAAGTCAGGACAGAATGAGGGATAGCTCGGCCCCCAGCTCGGCCTCCTCGTCAGTGACAGATCTGTACTGCACCCCTCACAGCAGTAGGTCAGACCTCTTCCTGCCGGGCACGGCCGGGGACTTCAGCCTGAGCGCCAGTCTGTCGGCCTGTACGCTGCTTTATGAGGTACCTTCCAGGAGAGGGGGCCCCAGCGAGCGAGCGGGGGGGGGGAGAGCCCCGGCCACCCCCGCCGAGCTGGGCCCTGCTGCTCTGCCGGCCGAGGACAGGGACGCAGTGCGAAGCAGGAGGGCCGCGCGCCCTGCGCTGTTGCGAGGAGAGCGAGGCCGGGCTCCGGGCGCGCGTGGCGGGCTCTCTGCAGCCCGCACTGTCGAGGTCCTAAGCGAGGCCCTGGCCCCTCTGTCCCTCCCAGCTGGGGGCCATGGGACTCCCCGAGACGACTCCTTTCCCTTCTCCCCGTATCGCTGCTGCGGCTGCTCAGAACAGGTTCTGGGGGCTGGGCCTCCGACCTGCTGGGGTTAAGTGGCGTCTCTTTCTTCTCTATGGCTTGAAGGAAGTTGCATCAGGACAGTGGCTGGGAACGTGCAGGGGCCCTGGAGGCCCTGTGTAGTTGGTCCTCCCAGCGTCTGCTTTCTCCAGAGATGGGCAGTTAGAGTCACCGGAGGCTCCTCCCTGATGTCGGGTGCTGGAGCCCTGGTGGGAGTGAGGGCTAGGGAGGACAGGCTTGTGGGAGTGTGGTCCCATCATGCCTTGGGGGATCGGGGTAGAGCTAACCACGGGAACAGTGAGGGTCTCGCGCCCTCCCTGGGCAGTCCTGGCTCAAGGTATCAAGGTGCCCTGCCCATGTTGCAGGGGGCTGTGGAGCCCATGCAGATTGACGTGGACCCCCAGGAGGACCCACAGAATGCGCCTGATATCAACTACGTGGTGGAGAACCCCACCCTGGTATGGAGCTCATTGGGGGAACATGGGGTGGCTCAGTTCTGCCAGACGGTCCCAACTAGACTCCTGATTACACAGTAGGCAGCCCCATTCTTCTCAGCGATCTCTCTGGTCACATCTTTTGTGACTCAGAAACTTCCAAGGGTCTAACTGTCCGCTCATGTTGGGTTTGTATTCCAGCTTGAGACCCGGCACCCACTGTTTACCCATGTGGAGCTCTGTTTGCTGCCCATCACCCCCAACTGCAGAGCTCTACCCTGGAGGCTCCTGCCCCCAGCCCTGGCAACCAGTGGCCCCTCAGCCCCTGGGACAGCAGTCAGTCTCACGATCCCAGGTTCTGAGTCAGTTGCTGTTGGGTTCAGGACCTGTCCACTGAGGGGTCAGCATTCCAGTGGGACTGTCAGGTTCTGGGGCTTGGGGTCCTGCCTCACAACCTTGTCTGACTTCTCCCTTACCTGGCCCAGGATCTGGAGCAGTACGCAGCCAGCTATAGCGGCCTGATGCGCATTGAGCGGCTACAGTTCATTGCTGACCACTGCCCCCCACTGCGGGTAGAGGCCCTGAAAATGGCCCTGTCCTTCGTGCAGAGGACCTTCAACGTGGACATGTATGAGGAGATCCACCGGAAGCTCTCAGAGGCCACCAGGCAAGGCCAAGGGCTTGGTGCAAGGAGGCAGAAGCCATGGGGGGAGCAGGTATCCAGGGCTCATGCCCACGTCCCCTCCTGTGCCCACAACACCTGGTGGGACGTGCTTCCCAGCTGAGAAGTTGACTAGAAGAATAAAACTCCCCGCGTGTCCCCGCTTCTTCCCGCACGTGTGTATATTCAGGTATTGTGACTCTTGGACCTGCTGACAGAGAAGACCTGTGTGGGGCAGCCAGTTCTCCCATTGGGCATTCCCACTGTGGGCTGCTGGGGTCAGCGATTGTCTCTGTGCCCCGCCTGCAGTCTGGGCCCCTCAAGGTAGGGGTTGGAGACAGGCAGGGGCCCATGGGAGGTGCCCACTGGCCTGCAGAGCAGCCTCTGAGGGTCAGTCTGTGGCTAGTGACTTCTCCCACTTTCTAACGGCCAGGTCCTCTTTCAGGGAGCTTCAGAATGCACCGGATGCCATCCCTGAGAGTAGTGTGGAGCCTCCGGCCCTGGACACAGCCTGGGTGGAGGCCACGCGGAAGAAGGCTCTGCTGAAGCTGGAGAAGCTGGACACAGACCTGAAGAACTACAAGGGCAACTCCATCAAGGAGAGCATCAGACGTGGTCATGATGACCTGGGCGACCACTACCTCGACTGCGGGGACCTCAGCAACGCCCTCAAGTGCTACTCCCGGGCCCGAGACTACTGCACCAGCGCCAAGCATGTCATCAACATGTGCCTCAATGTCATCAAGGTCAGGCCATCAGCAGGTGGGACAGCATTGGTCCTAGGCCAGGAGGGGTGCCCCAGGCTCAGTCTGTCCCCACACACTCTTCCACCAGGTGAGCGTCTACTTGCAAAACTGGTCTCATGTACTGAGCTACGTCAGTAAGGCGGAGTCCACCCCAGAGATTGCAGAGGTATGAGCCACTGCCCAAGACCTTGCCCAGGAGCCCTGGCCATTGCTGGTGCCTCTGATGTCCCTTACCACATACTCCCAAGTCTGCCTTTGTCCCTGCTCAGGTTAGGGGCCAGGGAGGAAGGCATGGGGGTGTGGGCCTCACACCTGGCTTCTCTCTACAGCAGCGAGGAGAGCGGGACAGCCAGACTCAGGCCATTCTTACCAAGCTCAAGTGTGCCGCAGGTGAGGGCTGGGTGCTAGGGCAAGGGCACCACAGCCAGCCCCCCATGTACCTGTGCTGTTGAGTCCTCAGTTTAGGGAAGGAGTACTCCTCTCTCCATCACAGCTGGGGAAGCCTCTGCTCTTGGTCAGTGTGCAGGGCCTTGTAGTGCACTTATGCCCCATGTCCACATATATAGGTGATGCCTACTTAGGTTCACCAGGGAGAAGCCATGTGGTCAGGGATGGGGACGTCTTCCAACAGGCTGTTCTCACAGCTGCTGCCCCACTGGTCACCTGTATGGTCAGGGCAGGTCCACAGCTTCAGCTCCTTTGAGGCTACATGTCCTCTGGAAAGGTGACAGTGGTTTAAGGCTTCCCTGGGTACCTACTTTACAAACGTGCTGGTGTTGGTCAGGGACTGTGCCCTCCCTAGCCCTGTGAGGTGCTAGCAGCTTCCTGCAGGTAACCAGGCCTCATCCCAATTCCTACTTCTCTCTCTCATCCCTCCCTCCACCAGGGTTGGCTGAGTTGGCTGCAAGGAAGTACAAACAGGCTGCTAAGTGCTTCCTGCTGGCGTCATTTGATCATTGCGACTTCCCTGAGGTTAGGGCCCCTGGGGACTCTGGGGAAGAGCCCTCAAGTTAGGGCTTGTGGTTGGATTGTTGGGGAGGGGAGGGTCTTCCCTGAATGGGCTCCTAGGTATTCTTTGATCCAGTGATGGTAGGGCTGTGGTGGCCCATCCCTGGTGTCATGGTCTGTTGTGACCCCTATGATGCTGGGTCTCTGGTCTGCAGTTGCTGTCTCCTAGCAATGTGGCTGTCTATGGTGGCCTGTGTGCCTTAGCCACCTTTGACCGGCAGGAACTACAGCGCAATGTTATTTCCAGCAGGTGAGTGGGGTGGGGTGCTGGGCCACCCTCTGCAGGTCCTTTCTGTAGCCTGGCTTGTTATCTGGCGAGTCACTGGAGGGTGGGGGCAGGTAGGGCCTGGACTCTGAGGAACGTGTTATCAGCAGCTCCTTCAAGCTGTTCCTGGAGCTGGAGCCACAGGTCCGAGACATCATCTTCAAATTCTATGAGTCTAAGTATGCCTCATGCCTGAAGATGCTGGATGAGATGAAGGTATATAGGGTGGGTGCAGGGGCCTGGCCACAGGGAGTAGGCTGGGCTCCTGCTCTGAGGGCTAGGGCAGCAAGAGCTGCCATCCCTTGACCAGTCTTCTTCTCCAGGACAACCTGCTCCTAGACATGTACCTGGCTCCCCACGTCAGGACCCTGTACACCCAGATTCGCAATCGTGCCCTCATCCAGGTAAGCCTCGGGGTGGGAAAACAGGCTGGGACACTTCAGATGTGTTTGGGAACTGTGAGGAGCTGACACCAACATCCCTCTGCCCTGCAGTACTTCAGCCCATACGTGTCAGCCGACATGCACAAGATGGCAGCAGCCTTCAACACCACGGTGGCAGCCCTGGAGGATGAGCTGACACAGCTCATTCTGGAGGGGCTCATCAATGCCCGTGTGGACTCACACAGCAAGGTGGCTGTGTGCCTTGTGGGTGACTGGGGGTGGTGTACCCCGCCAGGCCTCACTGAGCCTGTACTGTGCAGATCCTGTACGCCCGGGATGTGGATCAGCGCAGCACCACCTTTGAGAAGTCCCTGCTGATGGGCAAGGAGTTCCAGCGCCGTGCCAAGGCCATGATGCTGAGAGCAGCTGTGCTCCGCAACCAGATCCATGTCAAGGTGAGTAGCCCAGCAGGCACTGGGCTCAGCTGCACCTGTGTGGTGGGCTGAGTGTTTCCCTGTTACTCCACAGTCCCCACCCAGAGAGGGGAGCCAGGGAGAGCTGACTCCAGCCAACAGCCAATCTCGGATGAGCACCAATATGTGAGGGGCCCACCAGCCCCCAGGACAGTCTGCACACCCTTCCCACCCTTGCAGATGCACACCCCCAGAGGCAGCTGGGCATCCTTGTGCCCCTCTACCCCCACTGCACCCTGTGCTGGGGGTCTGGGAAGGCTGCAGGTGCCAGCTGTGGGCCTTCCTGGAAGGAGGGACCTGCAGGGCTCAACCCCAAAGGCCTCTACCCCCAGAGAGCTGACTGTGGTGCCCAGACTCCTCCTGTCCTTGCATCTTGTGGTACAGATGAGCTGACTAGTCCATTAAAGAGCAAGTTGAACGCTGCCCTTGGCTCTCCTTCTTCGCGCCCTTTGGTTTGCAAGATTTGTCTGTTAGGGTCAAGCTTTGGCACACTAACGAGAAGCTAGGGTGGCCTTGATCTATGGGCTCCATGGCATAGCTGGGCCTGGGCTATGCTTCCAGGGCTGTCCTGTTAGGAACCTCCTGGAGGCTTCAACTATCTGTCCTTGAAAGAGGTAGGGAGGGGTGCTGAGCACAGCTTTCCTCTTTATGCCTCATGCATCACCTTCCTTTAAAGATGAGCCCCACTGGCCCCAACCATACCCTCCCAGTTGTCTGAGTAAGTGGCCCAGATCAGGGCTCTTGGGGTGGAGTGGTGCTCACAGGCTCCTGGCTCTCTGCACACCTTTGAAAGGATTTATTGTTCACTTTTGAGAGCACAAGTGAGGACAGGGCAGGTTCGGCCTAAAGCCTGCTCTCAGCTGCAGCATTTCCAGGCTCCTGTATGGGCCAAGGGGAGGACATTGGCATGTCCTTCCATATTAAATAGCAGGAGATTCCCTGAGAAAAAGGCGTTTCCTTAAGCAAGACGTGGCCAAGCTCCAGCAGCAGTCCCAGGATGGAGCAGGTCCTAGTGGCCCTCATGCCAGGGCACTGCTTGTGACTTCAGAGAAGCCAGCTGGGGTGCTGGACCCGGCCTGCTGAGGCTCCTGCCGCCCAAGCTGGGCCCCTTTCCAGGCCAAAGACTTTTCCAATTTGGTTTTAAAAAGCAACCCGTGACCTAGCAGAGGGGACAAGAGGGGATATGGGGGTCAGGAAACCAAGGTACCTTTGTTTGTGAGGGCATAGGGGAAAGGGGCCAGTGGCGACAGGTGCCCTCACCTGGGCAGTCTGCAGTCTCCCTGAAGGCCCGCTTCTTGCAGCAGCCACGACACAGGTTGAAGACACATCTGTTGCCCTGAGCACAGGAAAACACCAGGTGGGGTTGGGGGAACCCTGGCCAGGTTGGAAACCTGCCAGGGGCCCACAGCCTGGACATATCCAGCCCAGCTCTGGCAGCACCCAGCCTGCAAATACTCAGCCTAGCAGACTGCAGAGCGGGGACCTCTTGCCCACCCCCAGGAGCTGAGGCCTGGGAAGAAGCCAAAACCAACTCACTTTTGGGTTTCCACACTGGTCACACTTTGCATATTTTGCTAGGAAGAAAAGAACAAAGGGCACTGGTTGGGTGATTGAGCATGAGATGGGCTGGAGCAGCCTGTCTGCCACGGCTGCCTGTCTGTTAGTCAGCTACGTCTCTACCAAGGGCAGAGGACACACAGCCTTTAACTCCTTGGCAAGGAGTGGTGGCAGATGAGCGGGTGCTATTCTGTGGAAAGTCAAAGGGAACAGGTGCCAAGGCCAGTCAGAGGAACGGCCTCACCCTCTCTCCCCCTCCCCCCATGCTGCTGGCCCACCTACAGGGTCCAAGGGACTCTGTAGCCTTTGGTGCTGCATCTCCTAAAGCAAAACAGCTAAATGAGGCCCTTGATCCAAAGCCCCACCTACCTCCTGCCTCTCTTGCTGTCCCATGGCCAGCAGGGCTGCTGGCAGCAGTTTGATACAACAGCCCCTTGTCAACCCACCTGACCCCGGGGTGTGTATGGGAAGGTTTCTGGGCTCTTCCAGCTAGTCTGTTCTGGGAGGCTCCTACCTGGCAGAGGCCTGGGAGGTGGCCAGCCCCAAAAGCCCAGCTGGCCTGGCTCAGGATGCAGAGGGGCAACGGCAGCCTAAGAAGTCTAATGTGGTCCCATGGAGTGGACAAGTGGCCTTAGCCTATCTAATCCAACCTCATTCCTGCGGCGGCCTTTGTCCAAAGGCATAGTTTCCTATACAGCACCTGGGCACTACACATTATCCTGGGGCCTCTTGGCCTCCTGCTCAGTGGTTGCTCAGGCCACCCACAGGCAAGACTCTGCTGGGTAAGGACCACCTCAGTGACCCACAGACTTGACCTGCAGACAAACCACTCAGAGGGCACCTGGCTGGGGGCTGATCCACAGCCTTGTCTGGCTCACTAAGACCTAATGTCCCGGCTTGGCGCCTGTGGCTCAAAGGGCTAAAGCACCAGCCACATACACCTGAGCTGGCGGGTTCGAATCCAGCCCGGCCCACCAAACAACAATGACGCTGCAAGCAAAAAAAAAATAGCCAGGCGTTGTGGCAGGCGCCTGTAGTCCCAACTACTTGGAAGGCAGAGGCAGGAGACTCGCTTGAGCCCAGGAATTGGAGGTTGCTGTGAGCTGTGATGCCACAGCACTCTACCCAGGGTGACAGCT
>CAUYON010081137.1:0-10713 GCA_963573935.1 Arctocebus calabarensis
CAGGACAATTGGCGCCCTAGCCAGCTCAGCGGGGCTGGCGGACCTTCTGCCTCCTCCTTGGCAGTGTCGGTGGTGTGGCAGCCAGCTGAAGAGCCAGCGGGCTGGATGACAGGCAAGGAGGGCGACCTCCAACCTCCACCAGAGGCTCCAATTGCCAAAAAGGCTGGACAACTGCTGAGGAGACAGCTGTGCCTTGGTGTCTCCTTCACTTCACACTCAGTACTAAATGTGGAACCCCCATCTCCTATGCCTAGGTCAATTTCTTGTGAATTTCCTAGGCCTCAATTCCATGAATGGACTGTATCCATTCATTGATACATTCATTCACCTTGCCCCAGGCTGAAGGGACTGTATTTATTCGTTTCCTGGCCAAGGAATCCATACACCTATATATACCCTGAGACTAAAGGCCTAAAGGAGGAGATGGGGAAAGACCGGGAGAGAAACGGAGAGAGCGTCTCTCTCCCCACTAGGGTTCGCTCCCTCTACCAGGAGCTTTGGTGTTTTCTGTATTCTTTTCTGTAAATAAATTCTGTCTTACCACTAGGGGGTGGAGGTCATAATGTAATGAAGAATAATAAAATACATGTAATCTCAAATAAAAAAAAAAGAAAGGAAAGAAAAAGGAAACGATTCTTAGAGGAGACTTGGGGGGCTACAGTAAAAGATCCAACTTTTCTATTTTTGAAGTCCTAAGAAAAAAGGGTACAAATGAAAACATCCCAAACTTGGAAAAAAATATGAGCTAACCAGAACAAGATAAACCCAGAGAAATGAACACCAAGATACATCATAATAAATCATAATAAGAAGTAAGAATCATAATAAGAAGTACACTTAAAAACAAAAGAAAATAATTGAAAGCAATGACAGAAGTGATTTCTTAATAGAGAAAAAACAACATTTGAATGACAGGGTATTTCTTAACAGAAATCATGGAGACTCAAGATAGCACAGAATTGTGAAACGATGACAGCAAAGAACTGTCAACCTGAACCCTCTATCCATTGACAATATCCTTTGGGAGTGAAGGGGGAATGAAGACATTCTCAGATGAAGGATAACTAAGAAAATTTGTTACCAGCAAATTTTCCCTAAAAGAATGACTAAGAGTTTTCTGAACTGAGATGAAATAAAAATGGTTCAATATTATAGCATGAGAAATGAAGAAAGAACATGAAAAGAACAAATTATTGGTAAATTACTATGCATTTTCCTTATGCACTTGCTTTCTAAACAGTTTGACTATTGGAGTAAAGTTACAACACTATTTGATGTAGTTCTAAAAGGAAGAGAGGACTTATGTAAAATGATTGTATTACAAACAAAAGAGAAAAAACATGTACAAGGAATAAAGGTTTATACATTTACTAAACCTGGTACAATGTCTATGCTGGTATTTTACATTGTTATAAATACATAATATCTAAAGCAAACATTAAAAGCTGTATAAAGAAATACATATAAGAACATGATAAATAAAATAGAAATAGATTTAAAATAATGAATGAAGCACAGAAAGATGGAAATAAAGACACAAAGCAAGAAAAGCAGACCTCAAGCAAAAAAATAGATAAATAAAAGGGTACGTATACATGCTAATATTTTAATAATTAAATAGAAGTAAATATAAAACCGACCTTGATTTCAGAAAACATGAATATGGTGGAAATAAAAAGAATTCTAAAAATAAAATATATTATTAAAATCAATAATTGAGTTTAGCAAGATTACAGAAGAGCTAAAAAATTATATTTCTATGCACTAGCTGGGAACAGATGGACACTTCAACTAAAATATATCATTGACAATCACTTAAAAATATTTAGATGTGTATCTAACAAACATAGATAGAACTTATATGCCAGAAAATATCAAATGTTGGTAAAAGATATTGCAGAACATTAAAATGAATGTAGACACATATTGTGGCCATAGGTTACAAGCCTCAATACATTAATGTTGTCAAATCTCTCCAAACTGACATACAGACTTAATTCATTTTCTAACAAAATTCTAGTAAGAATAATTTCTTTACTATACACACATTTTCTCTTCAATATATGATTAAGTTAAAAAGTAGAATATCTAAAACAATCTTATAGAAAAAGAATAGAGGGTAAGGAATAGGTTTACCTTTTTCAAGACTTGTGGACCTACGGTAATTAAGAATATGTGATATTTATGGACAAAAGAATAAGTGCAAAGCAATTTACTGGAGAAAAGCAGACTTTCAACACATGATGTTAGAATAATTGTGCAACCATTGGCAAAATAATAAACATTGCCCTGTGCTTATTACCTTGTACAAAAATGAACCTAAAATAGATCATACACTTACATGTAAAACTTTAAACTTTCAGAAAAAAAACAAAATGAACCCAAAATAGATCATATACTTACATGTAAAACCTTAAACTTTCAGAAAAAAAACATCTTCTTTGGATGTTTAGACTAGAGTATGTTTTCATAGACTCTATGCCAAAAGCAAAATCTACAAAATGAAGAAAAATGTAAATGGGACTTTATTAAAATTATGCATATTTGCCCTGCAAAATACTCTGTTAAAAGGAAAAAATTCAGCCTAAATACTTGTAGAAAAATTGTAAATTACATATTTTCAATGAAAGTGTTACCAAGAATGTATAAAGAACTCTCCAAACTGATTTAAAAACAAACCAACAATCCAATTAGAAAATTAGCAAAAGATGTTTCACAGAATAGGACATCCTTGTAGTAAATTACCATTAGGAAATATGTCCAAAATTATTACCAATTTGGAATTCAGATGAAAACATATCACTACATACCTATTAGAATGGCTAAAATTAAACAAATGTGACAAAACCAAATGCTGACAATGGTACAGAGAAACTAAATCATTCATGGATTGCTACTAGAAATATAAAATGGTGCAAATGCTGCATCAGAGCATACTGTTTTCCTAAAAAAAAAAAAGTGTGCTTACTATTTGACCCAGCCATTGGACTCCTTGGCATTTCTCAAGGAGAAATAATAACTTGCTCCCACAAAAACCTGTATATGGATATTTTATAGCAGCTTCATTTTTAATAGCCCAAAACTAGAAACAATCCTGTGTCCATCAAGTTAAACAAACTGGCACATTCACATCATGAAATACTACTTAACAAAAAAACGAAGAAACTATTGATACAGAAAACAGCTTGAATAGATCCCCAGAGAATTATACTAAATGGAGAAAATCAATTTCCAAAGATTGCATATTGTGTTTCAATTTTTTGTTAAATAACAAAATTAAACCCAATGAATAGATTAGTGATTGGCAGAGTTCTTTTTGTTAAATAACAAAATTAAACCAATGAATAGATTAGTGATTGGCAGAGTTCAAGAGATTAGGAATGGTTGGGTTAGGAGGCAACTAGGTGTGGCTATAAAACAGCAGTAGAAGAGCTGATCATGGAATTGTTCTGTGTCAAAGCCAATATCCTGGTGGGAATACTGTACCACTGGTTTGCAATATGTTACCATTAGAGAAATTGGGTAGAGAGGACAAGGAATCTTTTCCTACTATTTCTTTCACAAATCCCTGTGCATTTAAATTATTCCTAAATAAAAAGTTTAATTTTAAAATAGAAGTAAACATATAGTAATAGGAGACAATTATATACACACAAAGATTCAAGCACAATATCTATTTCAATGGATTATTATGATCCATGGATTTCATATGTAATTAATTCCATTAATATAATTATTATTTGCAAATCTACATCTTTTAGTACCCCTGGGTATATATTAATCATGAGACAAACATTATGGTGAGTAAAGTACAAACATAATTATTAAAATTTATCCTTGCTATTACATTGTGAGTGAACATGAAAATTGAAATAATTTTGCCTAATAGTTCAACTTTAAATATATAACATATTGAATTCATAGAACCACCTTGTATTTTCTCTTAAGTACCATGGAAAACAGCCTCTCCAGCTTGTCAGAATGCATATGCATCTCTGGAAATTGTGATGACCCCTCAGTTATTATTTTGACTAGATTCTCACAGTTTATGGCTTTTGATAACCTTTCAGTTTCCTTTTATTCTATGTATGGTATTTATGGAAATCTTCACTTTAGTTCCATATCCTCCACACTTCTTTCTCATGCACGCCATCATCAAACTATTTGGTTGCTGCGCTTTGTATTTTGCATATTTTTTTGTTTTCCTCTTCTAACTGTGAATTTGCATGAATTCTTCAGTTAGCTCAGTCACCTGCTCTCATGTCACATTCCTCTGTCGTGGTGTTACAATCCTTTTAACTACAGTCACAAAATAGCTGATCCCCTACTGAAGCTATGTATATAAATGCAGAAAATTTGGGTATGAACTTTGTAGAGACAATTACATAAATATGAAAAGACTTTTGGCTTCAGAGTACAAATTTTGACATGGTAATAAAATAACATTTTTTCCTCTAACCATGCCCTCTGCCCCCACACATACTGATTTAAATGTGTCTCATCCTGTGATTTTATTTTTAACTATTTAGCTTTAGACTCAGTTAAATCAAGTTTATTTTATACCTGGGGATAAATTATGAAATTATTTACTTCAAAACATGTATTTCTATAAAAATGCCTATCAACTGTAAGATGCTCTAAAGGCATGGACACAGTATTTTAAGACTATATTGACCATGCCATTCTGCTTTAATTAACTAGTATTAAGCCTCACAAAAAAAAAAATGTGTACATGACACAGCATATAGTTTCAACAAGTAGCGGCATTGTTATTGTCTCCGTGGCTTTACTTACAGGTTCATAACTTGCATTTGAGGATTTATGAATGCACAACAGATTTTTTGCTTTTAATAAAAAACATACTATTAAAACAGTAACAACAAACTATTCGTTATAGAGACCATAAGGAAGTGACTGCCACAAAGGAGCTGAGAAAGCTTTTCCTCTTCAGTTTCATAGGACAGAGGCTTTAATCTTAGTCTCTTGTGACAGGTTTACAAGAATGATGAGTCAGTAGGAGACTGACTGTTCATTCATCCCCAACCTTGTGCTTTTATCATGAAGTAAAGAAACAATTGAGTGAGACTGGATAGTCCTGAGAGCAGGCTGTAATACTCAGAGCACAGCCTATAAAACTATAGATCTTGATACAAATGAACAAGCAAAATGAAGCAAAATTAAATAATAAACAAACCCAGGGATGGTTTCATGAATTAAAATTACAGTCCTTTTTTTAACTGTGACATATATTATTATCCAGAAATGGAATGGATTCAACATTCAAGTGGAGAATTGATGTAAATACATCAAAAGTTAGTACAATTATTCTTTTTGCACATTGTGATTTTTAAACTAGAGTTTATAAAAATCGGAAAAGTAAAAACTGCTGAATTGAAAAAAAAGTTTTTGTAGGAGTCAGTAAATTTATATGAAATCCAAGGCGATGAATCACATTCTTTATCTATAAGAAAAAAATAATTAACAGTATGGGAAAAAACATTCCTATTTATCTCTTCTGACTTTAAGTAAGATGTGCTTTGTTCTTCCCTTTCTAATTTGCCAACTAATTGAAAATCTATGCTTTCATGTTTGCTTTCCCTGGAATTTCATGTGTTGTCATTGTTTCTAAACTTGCCTGTCCACCAGCATCACCACCAGAAATATTTGTCAAAAATGCAGATCCATTCCCAAATACCCACTTAAATCAAAATCATGGAGATGGAACCTGAAAATCTGAAGTTTAAAGAAATTCCTTTAACTTATACAGAAAAATTATTGTGGAAATACAGATTAAGACTAAATTTTTCATAGTAGATGTTTACTTTTATTTGTGGAAAGAAGTGAGAAGGGAGAGGCACCCACCAGGAGCTCACCTCCCCATTCTGTCTGTAAACTAGTTTTTATTTCCCTGTGTGTGGAATTAGTTAAGTATATAGTAATGGACAGTCTCTTTTTCCCCTGACAACAGCTTCCTTTTACTGTCATTAGAAATTTTATTTTGAAAAAAGGATCATAGACAAAAATACCTGTAGCTCTGTAGTGGCAGCTCTGAGCGCCACTGGGGTGGAAGTTTACATGCATGTGTACACAAAAAGTTTATGGGTCAGATTTTGCTAAGTGTTGGTTTTGGTTGCCTTTTCTTTACTTAAGTTATCTAGGGATTTAGGCTTATTTTCCACTTCAGGATACTGGGCTTATTATTACTTTCTTCTCAGTAGAGGATCTTTGTAAAACTTCAGTATTGAATAGCTTCTCTACCACTCTAAAGTCTCCAGTGCCTGTATGAAAGTTTCCATAGGTAGTCACACAGTCGTTTCTATTGAAGGACTTGTCTACTTCTGAGAACAGTATTTGGGTAGGGTTCAGATGTGCACCATCAATAGAGCTTACAACTTTGGCCTGCTTTGTATATATCCAAATAATACATACGAACTTAAATCAATTTCCTGAAAAATGGCATGCCCCTAAACACTTCTGTAGTACTCAGAAACAGAGGGTTGTCCTCTCTCCTTCATTAGGCAATGTCATCTACTCCTTTTGATGGACCTTAAATTTCATATGTCCAAAGATTTTTCTCAAGTTTGTGTTTTCTACCACTATTGCTCCCCCAAGACACACACACAACATAGAAAGTTTTCCTCAATCTTTGTGAATCACAGAGACTCAGACAAACACATACACAGAGATACTCATCACACCCTAGTGGGATGAAGAGTATGACATTCCTTTTCCCTTTTAAATTCACAATGAAAAATTCACACATAAACGTTGTGCACACGTACTCATAGAAAATTCTCAATAATGATGGCCTTATGCTAACATATGCTAATGGCATGTCTTGGTACAAGTCAAGTACTAGAAAACTAAGGCATGTTTATCATATCCCACAGTAGTGAAAATATAATATGGCTATAGAAAGCTGTGAATGAGGCAATTTATAGTAAACATCTTCTCACATCCTGTCAACACTAACTTCTGCCCTTAAGCTTCCTCACAGACAAGTCGTACATTTCTATTCCTTCTCTTCTCCACTTGAGTACGCATTCCAACTGCCTCTCCATTGGTTGTTAACTTATTTCCTACCAGGAGGAGAAAGAATTAGTAACTGTAAACATTCCAGAATATTTGCATTTTGCATAGACACATTTTGAGAACACGTGTAGTTTTGGAGGGAAGCAAAGCCAGGCAACTTACACGATGCACTCAGCACAGATGCTTTTTATAAAAGTTCATTCTTTGGACGTAAATAACATGATGTACCTGTCTCACACCATTATTTTTTCTAAATCACTTACTATCTTCAAAGTACCAGCCCACACCTCTATCAGGAAGACTAAATAGTTAGGTATTAAGCAAAAGCAATTATGGAAACCAGAGTTTTATTTTTTTGAAGAAGGAGACAATTCTTCTTCTTAATCATTCTGTCAGCAGTAAAGTTTCCAAAAAGACAGATATATGAAGATTTGAATTACTATGTATAAAGACCAGCTCATCTCTGATGTCTTTAGACAGACTCAATAGTTTCAACATCTGTATTGCTATCAGAATTTATGCAGGCACCAATTTATCACATTAACTAGGTTGTTTTACAAATTTATACATTTGTTATGCAACATTGTGAGTTTCTTATGGTTCATAGATTCTTTTATCCTTTTCTGTATTATCAGCATTTTAGCAAATATCAGGTGTTCAAATAACTATTTTATCATGGTATAATAAACAAAGAAAAGTAGAAAGTTTAGCACATCTGCAATAAATAGAGTGTGAAACAGGCAAAAACAGTTCAAAATCAAACTGACCATCTTTTACAGCCAGAATTCTTACCCCAAATCTAAATTTTGGTAAATAACATCATGATCTCAGTTATTCATGCATAAAAGCTTAGTATATATTTATAAATTTATAATTTATATCATCCTCTATCCATTCCCAATAGGTTGTTCAATTATATTGTACTTTCTTTTATGAAATTTGTCCATATCTGGCCTTTGAAACTTCCTGATTTTTTTCTTTTGCTTTTTAATCCGATATTAATTCTACTGTATCAGCCTTGCTTATTATAAATTGTATTAGTCATCTATTTTGCATGTGTATATTTATTCTTAAGTGTAAATAGGTACTTATAAACTAATATGTAACATACAATCAAAATAAAAGGAAATAGTACAACATGAGAATAAAGTAAAATAAATTTATTTCTGAATTAAAAAATGTAAATATGCACCTTGTGGGGATGTAATGTAGTTTGTGATAAAACTCATCTGAGTGATTGATTTCCTGTTTTTAATTTGCTCTCAGTCTCAAAATCTGTGCATCCAGCACTCCAAATCTTCTTAAAACATCACTTAACACTTAATACCATTATAGATTTCTGATTAGTGTTAAGTGATTAAAAATCAATAACTCATAAGTTCATTTTGCTATTTAAACATCTCAATAGCTAGATTCTTTAATAATCCAAATATAGTCCATGCTTCATACCTCCCACAAACACATACATATTAACCCTTCTGTGTCAGCCTGCAGCTCTTTTTTATTATCATTCTCATGTGCTTTGTTCATTTTCTCCTTTGTGTTTTTATCTGCCCTATATTCCCTGATATATCACCATATTCATACCAGCTACCCTAACCCACAATACCTTCCCTGCTTCTGATTAAACTATACCTTTTCTCAAAGCATAAAAAAATTGCTCAGAGAAGTGTTTCTTAAGCATGTCAATATAACTTAATCACACATTTGAAATAATGGTACCTTATCACAGATATATCTTTGATTATTTTCTATGCATATGTTGATCACAGTCAAAGACTCTGAGAGCATTAACAAAACAGTTTACCCAGAAGAAGATAGCAACTGTGTCAAAAAATCAGGTGTACATATTGTTGTGATCAGTTAATTTTTATGAACCTCCACAGAGAAGCTCCTTCATAAAAACTTACTTTTATTGATCATGATTAATTTTCCTAGGATCTGTCTCTATTCCCAGATTGATAACAACTCTCTAGAGGGATATTAAACAAGTACCCACAATGTAAAATGGGTATTCTCAGTAACATATTCATGTCAGCTGAATTTCTTACTATCATTTCCAAATAGTCAAATGTTGTTATTTGAAAACATTCTAATGCTCTATAGGGATTTTACCCTTTTTAAATTACTCCTAGAAACGTTTTGCTATCTAAAGAATTCCCATTCTTTTTATAGTATTTTGGAAAAATATTAATTTATCCCTAATCCTATCTGAATACCAGTACCAACCTATAGAAAAGGGCAAATCTCACTACCATAAAAAAAACATAATAATGCCATTTCAAAATTTAATGAATAATTTTATTTAAAGTTGAAATAGATAGTTAAAAACCAAGATAGCAGATTCCTTTGACTAATAGTTACATGTAAAAAGGTAAACCTTTCTTAATTTCTCTGAATTTTCTTTTACTGGAATGCCAGTTGGTGTGAGATTTGAGTTTTTATTTTAAAGCAGTAGGGTTGCTGGCTTGTGTAATCATTAGTCTGCCTGTTTTCAAAATTGTAAAAAGAAAATGAAACCTCAGAAATTTCCAGAAGATTTTGTTAAAGAATTCTTTTTGTTAATCTCACTAATCTACTATTAAAGTGTCATTATAGAAGGGTCCATGCCTCGGTTCCAGGACTTTGGGAAAATTTTCCAGGGTTTTAGCTTCTTTTAAATGCTCCTATGAACAAACCCTAGCATAAATGTCCTATTGTGCTCGATACTAACATGAGGCAAGAAGGCCAACTAATACATTCCCCCACAAGAGAAGAATTCAATTCAATTCAAGTTGGGGACAGAGGGGAGAGAGGAGAGAGAGCGATTGGTGTGCTCCCACCTAATGGACACAATGTAAGGGATAGGGCACACCTCCTGGTTGGGGGCACACCTACAACAGAGACTTTAACTAACTAATTCAAGCATTGTAATCGAATTGTTTGCACCTTCATATTAATCTGAAATTTATAAAAAAAGAAATGCTGCTATGTCCACTGGCTCAAGATAAGCATCCCTACAGGAGCTTCCCTGATGGCCTGGGGCCTTTGTTCATATCTCTGTTCGTTCAGCATTTTTGATGACATTTATCTTTGGGGTCTAGGCCAAATAGCAGTTTTTGCCTTGTCACTGGACACTTTTTTTTCCTTCTTAGAAGAAATAATTTGCAGTCACGAAACAAAATTATATTTTGTTCCAAGAAGGACCCCATATATGATAATGATCCCATAAGATTAAAATGGTTCTGAAAAATTCCTATTGCCTTGTGACATAATCATCAAAATAGTGTAGCACAATGACTTTATCTTTTTATAAGTTAATTAGCCTAAGCGTACAGTGTGTATAAAGTCTGCAGTAGTGAACCACAATTTCCTAGGCCCTCCCCTTAACTCACCAATCACTCAGTGACACCCACAGCAGCTTCCAGTCCTATAAATTCATTCATGCTAAATGTACTATACCAGTGTGCGATTTTTTTTTTTTTTTGTAGAGACAGAGTCTCACTTTATCGCCCTGGGTAGAGTGCCGTGGCATCACACTGCTCACAGCAACCTCCAGCTCTTGGGCTTAAGCGATTCTCTAGCCTCAGCCTCCCTAGTAGCTGAGACTACAGGCGCCCGCCACAGCGCCCGGCTATTTTTTTGTTTTGCAGTTCGGCCGAGGCCGGGCTTGAACCCGCCACCTTCGGTATATGGGGCCGG
>CAUYON010081140.1:0-10536 GCA_963573935.1 Arctocebus calabarensis
TGGGAGGTTGAGGTAAGAGGATTGTTTGAGCCCAGTAGTTTGACGTTGCTGTGAGCTAGGCTGACACCAGGGCACTTTAGCTTGGGCAACAGAGTGAGATTCTGTCTCAAAAAAAAAAAAGAAAACCCTTCAGGTTTTATATGGCACATTTTTTTTTAACCTTTCATCTGTTGCTGGGTACTTAGGTTATCTCCATGTCTTAGCTACTGTGAAGAGTGTTGCAGGAAATATAAATATGTCTCTGAGATCCTAATTTCAATTGTTTTGGAGAAATACCCAGAAATGGGATTGCTGGATCATATGACAGTTTTATTTATAATTTTTTTTTTTGAGACAGAGCTTCAAGCTGTCACCCTGGATAGAGGGCTGTGGCATCACAGCTCACAGCAACCTCCCAATTCTTGGGCTCAAGCGAGTCTCCTGCCACCACCTCCCAAGAAGCTGGGACTACAGGCGCCCGCCACAGCACCTGGCCATTTTTGGGTTGCGGCCTATATTGTTGTTTGGCGGGCCGGGCTAGATTCGAACCCGCCAGCTCAGGTGAACGTGGCTGACATCTTAGCCCGTTGAACCACAGGCACTGAGCCAATATTTATAATTTTTTTAAGACCTCCACACTGTTTTCCTTTTTTTTTTTTGAGACAGAGCCTGAAGCTGTCACCCTGGATAGAGTGCTATGGCATCACAGCTCATAGCAACCTCCAATTCCTGGGCTCAAGCGAGTCTCTTGCCTCTGCCTCCCAAGTCGCTGGGACCACAGGCGCCCATCACAACGCCTGGCCATTTTTTGGTTGCAGTCGTCATTGTTGTTTGGTGGGCCCAGGGGCTGGATTCGAACCCTCCAGCTCAGGTGTACGTGGCTAGCGCCTTAGCCCGTTGAGCCACAGGCGCCGAGCCCCACACTGTTTTCCATGGCAGCTGCACCATTTTGTATTCCTATCAACAGCACCCAAGGATTCTAATTTCTCCACATCCTTCTCAACACTTGCTGTCTTTTGTTTTTTTGATTATAGCCATCTTGACAGGTGTGAGGTGGTAGCACATTGTGGTTTTAATGTGTATTTTCCTTGAGTATTTTTTCAAATATTGGTGATTTGTACGTCTTCTTTGGAGAGGTGTCTATCAAGTCCTTAGCTCATAAAAAAAGGAAATTCTTCAATACACAACAACATGGATAAACCTTGAGGACCATTCTAAGGGAAATAAGCTAGTCACAGGAAGACAAATACTGCATGATTCCACTTGTATGAGGTATCTAAAACAGTCCAATTCATACAGCCAAAGAGGGAATGAATGCTGATTGTCGGGGATAGGGGAGGGGTCCATGGGGAGTTACTAATCAATGGGTATAAAGTTTTAGATAAGTAAGATGAATAACCTCCAGAGATGTGCTGTGTAACTTTGTATCTAGAGTCAACAATAATATATTGTACACTTAAAAACAAGTTAAGAGGATAGATCTTGTATTAAATGTTCTTACCATAATAAAACAAAACAAGACCTTCAGGTTATCTTTCATTTCTTCCTTTGCCTTGCCAAGCAATCACCAAGTTCTACAGATTCTACAGACACTTCCTTTGTTTTGGTTCTTCTTTTGTTCTCCTATACCATACTCAGGAGGACCCAGTTACCACTCGTGGTGACATAACAATAACTTTCTAATGTCTTTCCCTACATTCAGAATCCTTTCTTCCTCATTTATTCCACAGGAGCAAGCTTCTTAGTACTCCACTGCTCAGGAAAGCCTCTTAATGATTGTCCACTGTCTATAGAATGAAACTGAAAGCTTTTGACTTGTAATTCTAGATGTTTCACAATTTCATTCCTATTTACTCTTCTTTCCTTTCCTTCTCCTATTCTCTGTCATGAAACCCATCTTTCAGGTAGACAGTTTTGCTTATTCTTCCATACGTGGTACTCCAAATTCTCTTACTTATCACTTATCCAAGCCCTAATCGTAATTTAAAGTTCAGAGAGGCTCGGTGCCTGTGGTTCAACGGGCTAAGGCGCCAGCCATGTACACCTGAGCTGGCGGGTTCGAATCCAGCCCGGGCCCGCCAAACAACAATGGTGGCTGCAACCAAAAAAAATGGCCGGGCGTTGTGGCGGGCGCCTATAGTCCCAGCTACATGGGAGGCGGAGGCAGAAGACTCGCTTGAGCCCAGGAATTGGAGGTTGCTGTGAGCTGGGATGCCACGGCACTCTATCCAGGGTGACAGCTTGAAGCTCTGTCTCAAGAAAAAAAAAAAAGAAAAAAAAAAAAGTTCAGAGAAAGAGTTGTTCTTTTTTTTTTTGAGGCAGAGTCTCAAGCTGTCACCCTTGGTAGAGTGTCATGGCATCACAGGTCACAGCAACCTCAAACTCTGGGGCTTAAGCACCTCTTGCCTCAGCCTCCTAAGTAGCTGAGACGATAGGCATCTGCCACAACACCTGGCGATTTTTTGGTTGTAGTTGTCATCGTTGTTTGGCAGGCCTGGGCTAGATTCAAACCTGCCAGCTCCAGTGTATGTGGCTGGCGCTCTAGCCGCTGAGCTACAGGTGCTGAGCCAGAGCTGTTCTTTTTTGAAGAGGCTTTCTCAGAATGAACCCAGAGCTAGCTCATTTACTTCTGAATCCCTATGTAATTTACTGCACTTGGCATTTGATATTCTACTTTGTCAGTTAGGTCTTAATGCATATGCCTTATTTTTCTAATAAATTGCTAATTTATTCAACGTCAAGAACACATCTATCTATCTACCTATTAATACATATGATAATGTCTTGAGCCCAAGGATCCTATACATTAAAATAAATATTGGGCCAGGTGTGATGGCTCATGCCTATAATCCCAGCATTTTGGGAAGAGGTAGGAGGATCACTTGAGGCCAATAGTTCCAGATTAGCCTAGCAGCATAGCAAGACTCTGTCTCTACAAAAACTTAAAATGATAGCCAGGCATGATGGTGGACACCTGTAGGCCTCAGCTACTTGGAAGGCTGAGATAAGATGATTGCTTGAGCCTAGGAGATTGAGGTTGCTATGAGCTAAGATGATACCACTGCACTCTAGCCCAGGCAACAGAGCAAGACTCTGTCTTACTTAAGAAAAAAAAAAAAAAAAAAAGGAAAACAAATACAAAACAATATAGTACATAAAACAAAATATGTCAGGTGCAGTTGCTCATGCCAGTAATCCCAGCAGTTTGGGAGGCAGAGGTGAGAGGATCCCTTGAGGCCAGGAAGTCAAGATAGCCTGGGCAACATAGTGAGACCCTGTTGGAACATACGGTCTGTGAAAATGTGTCTGTACTTGAGGGGACACAGGACTGCCATTTGAATTTGGGGTGGAAAATCTGCTCACATTTCATGAACAATAAGTCCTTTTTGTTGGTATATTTAAGTATGTTTTCTTTCTTTTTTGAGACAGAGTCTCAAGCTGTTGCCCTGGGTATAGTGCTGTGGCATCATAGCTCACAGCAACCTCCAACTCTTGGGCTCAGGCCATCTTCCTGTTTCAGTTTTTCTATTTTTAGTAAAGATAGGGGTCTTGCTTTTGCTCAGGCTGGTCTCGAATCTGTGAGCTCAAGCAATCCACCCACCTTGGCCTCCCAGAGTGCTAGGATTATAGGCGTGAGCCATTGCGCCCAGCCTTAAGTATGTTTTCTAACCAAGGTTTCGCAGGCTGGTAAGGGTGATATTATTTGGCATTATGAATTGGAAGTTTAACTGTTTTTTATTCTATCTGATTTAATGAGAAAACAAGTAAATCAAAGCATGAAAATCAAATACATTCAACCTCAGAATATTCTTAGCTGATTTATTTTGACAAGTGATTAAATTATTTAGCTATTCTGAATTTATTGGAATTTAATTATTTATAAGAACACACTGAAGTGCATTAGTAAATGCCTTAAAGAGTGTTTTGTAAAAGTAGGCAGCATCTCAGTAATACTATCACTATAAGTCTGCCATTTACTTTTTGCTGACAAGTGGGCTGAGCCTGTAAGGAAAATTTTAAGAAACGTTAAGGGGTGATGCTCATGTTGGTGCAGGATGGCCCCATATTTGCCTTTTCAATGCTTTGTGCTATTATTGCTTTTCAATACTTTTCAAAACGGTCAGCAGTTCAATAAGACTTTTAGTTTGTTCTTGAGCTTAAAATATCATCTTTATAGTTCTCAATGCTATATGCCCAAAGTTCTCAAGTGCTTACCTACTCACATTTTACCAGCAGCACTTTTAAATGTCCAAACCTCTTCTCTTTTTACTTCCCCTGGGAAAACTTTCAAGGGGATTTTAGTATTTGAACAACAATTCAACAATCTACAATGTAGATTTTGCATGGAACAATTCTAGATCACGGGACTGGCATCCTTGTGCATTTTTTCCCTTGGACATTTTCTTTCTTTTTTTTTTTTAAGTGTAATTTCCATTTTATTTTTTCCCAAAGGATAGTTTTTCTTCAGTCCTCAAGAACTCAACTCTTTCATGGCTTTGGTTGGAGGGCGTGGGGGCAGCGCCCGTGGGTCTAACTCGGGGTGGAGGGTTCGGTCCTTGCGGCTTCCCTGAAAGACTCCTGACTACCCTGCTGTGAGCAGCACAACTCACACAGTAACGTAGCTTCACAGAGAGCTTGGGAAGCACACAGGCCTCGAAGATGCTCCCTTCACAAATGTCCCTCACAGCTGCGGCCTCCACTGTTCCGAACGACGAACTTCTACAGCTTTGTCTTTGGCGCGCGTGGGCGCAGTTCCTGCAGCCAACAGGGACTTGGGCAGGACCACTGTTCCTTCTTTTCGTTGTCATCTTCGAAGCAAGGATGCCTCCCTTGGACATTTTCAACAGAGGCCACTCAGTTATTCCTCAGTGAGATCAGTACGAAGAGGGCCATGGTAAGACTCAGGAGTCCCAGAGTCTGTTGGCTTTGAGAGCAAAACCAAAATGGATCAGTGCATTAATTAAGTAACTCTAATGGCGGAGTTCAACTGCAGGCTGATGATGAACACGGGCACGAAGATGTGATCCCAGGGCTGGCGAACAACCCAGACAGAACCTTTGGCACCATCCAGGGGAGGGTGACACTGTGTTTCCACATGTAAACACTCTGGTTACTAAAGAGATAGACGCTGCTGTGGGACAGGGGCTTTCTAATTTATGTAACCCCTCTTTTTGGTTTTTCATTTATGTGGTAACATGATAGCTTAGAATTTCATCCCCTTCCAGTGTGCCTTCCTCACGTGCAAAGAATAGAGAGCTAAAAATTAGATTTCCCAGACTCCTTTGTGGGTATGGATTTTTAAAAATATTTATTTATTTATTTATTTTTGAGACAGAGTCTCACTTTGTCACCCTTGGTAGAGTGCTGTAGTGTCATAGCTCACAGCAACCTCAAATTTCTGGGCTTAAGCTATTCTCTTGCCTCAACCTCCCAAGTAGCTGGGACTGCCACAGGCACCTGCCACAACACCCAGTGATTTTTAGAGGTGGAGTCTCAATCTGGCTCAGACTGGTCTTGAACCTGTAAGCTCAGGCAACCAACCTCCTGGCCTCCCAGAGTGCTAGTATTACAGGCATGAATGATATTTTTTTTTTAAAAAAGGTTTTTTTAGAGGTCAGGTTTAGTGACTCACACCTGTAATGTTAGCACTCTGGGAGGCCAAGGCTGGTGAATTCCCCGAGTTCTGGAGTTTTAGACCAACTTGAGCAAAAAATCAAGAGCCCATCCCTACTAAAAATAGAAAAACTAGCTGGGCATTGTGGCAGGCACCTGTAGTGCCAGCTGCTTGGGAGGCTGAGGCAAGAAGATGGCTTGACCTCAAGAGTTTGAGGTTGCTGTCAGCTATGATGATACCACAGCACTCTACCCAGGGCAACAGAGTGAGAGTCTGTCTCAAAACAAACATTAGTATTGACACTTTCAAACAAACATTTACAAAAGTAGAAAAAGAGAGTATAAAGGATGTCAGGCAGAACATAATCTCTAAAATAATGTAAAATGATGGCTCAGCACCCGTAGCTCAGTGATTAGGACACTGGCCACATACACCCAGGCTGTTGGGTTCGAACCCAGCCAGAACCTGCTACACAACAGTGACAGCTACAACAAAAAAAAAATAGCCAGGCGCTGTGGCGGGTGCCTGTATTCCCAGCTATTTGGGAGGCTGAGGCAAAAGAATCAGTTAAGCCCAAGAGTTTGAGGTTGCTGTGAGCTGTGACACCACTTAGTGAGACTCTGTCTCAAATAAAATAAAATAAAATAATAAAGTAAAGTGAGGGTACTCTGAGGGATTATCTTATTTTTTTTTTTTGAAACGGAGTCTTACCCTGTCACCCTTGGTAGAGTGCCATGGCGTCACAGCTCAGAGCAACCTCAAATTCTGGGGCTCAAGCCATCATCCTGCCTCAGCCTCCCAAGTAGCTGGGAATATAGGTGCTCACCACAACACCAGGCTGTTTTTTGTTTTTTTTTAGAGATGAGGTCTCACTCTTGCTTAGGCTGGTCTAAAACTTCTGAGCTCAAGCAATCCACTGGCTTTGGCCTCCCAAAGTGCTAGGATTACCAGTGTGAGCCACTACACCTGGCTTATTTTATTTTATGTACTATATTTTTATGTTTTCTATTTGTTTCCCTTTTGGGGGGCTTGAAACAGAGTCCTCCTCCTCTGTTGCCTGGGCTAGAGTGCAATGGCATCATCCCAGCTCACTGCCTCAAACTCTGGGGCTCAAGTGATTCTCCTGCCACAGACTCCTGAGAAGGTGGGTGGCAGGTGTGCCACCACGCATGGCTAACTCATTAATATTTTGTAGAAAGAGGGTCTTGCTATGCCCAGTCTGGTTTCCAAATCTTGGTCTCAATAGTCCTCCCACCTGTGCCTACCAAAGTGCTAGGGTTACAGGAGTAAGCCATCATGCCCATCCTTACTTACTTTTTAAACACTGGTTATAACTTAAGTGCAAAGTGCACATAACAGTGCCTGTCAATGAAGTTTGACTTCTGTATTCTCCATGTAACCACTGTCCAGATCGAGAGACACATCATTTTAGTGCCCGCTGGCCTCCGCAGTGCTCTCTCCGAGTCGATATCTCCTCACACTGTCCCAGTATTACTTTTTTTTTTTTTTTTGAGACAGAGTCTCAGTATGTTGCCCTGGGTAGAGTGTTGTAGCATCACAGCTCACAGCAACCTCCAACTCTTGGGCTTAAGCAATTTTCTTGCCTCAGTCTCCCAAGTAGCTGAGACTACAGATGGCTGCCTGGCTATTTTTTTTATAGTTGTCGTTGTTTGGCAGGGCTGGGTTTGAACCCACCGGCCCAGTGTATGTGGCTGGTGCCTTAGCGTATGAGCTACAGGTGCCAAGCCCAGTATTAGGTTTTTAGAGCTGCCATGGCAGATTGTCACAAATTGGGTGGTTTAAAACACCAGCAATGCATTCTCTCACAGATCTGGAGGCTAAAAGTCCAGGCATGAGCCACCAAGCCCCCGCCCCAAACCCCTACCCTCTCCATTTCCCTACCTGTCCTGTTGCTGGCTTTGAAAATGTATCTAGCACGGCATCTGTGGCTCAATGGGTAGGCCACCAGCCCCATATACCGAGGGCGGTGGGTTCAAACCCCGCCCCTGCGAAACTGCAATAAAAAAATAGCCAGGCATTGTGGTGGGTGCCTGTAGTCCCGGGTACTCAGGAGGCTGAGGCAGGAGTTCGAGGTTGCTGTGAGCTGTGATGCCATTGCACTCTACCAAGGGGAATAAAGTGAGACTCTGTCTCTAAAAAAAAAAAAAAAAAAAAAAGGAAAGTATCTAAATGGCTCTACAACTTTATGTTACAGATTAAGTAAATGCAGAGATCCATTTCAGGCAGTGATATCAATTAAATACTCCCAATGACCCTCCAAACTAAACAAAATAAAAGGGATGTAAGATAATTTAAAATGCACTGCTGAGCTGGTAGGAAAGAAAGGACTCGAAAGGGGCCTCCAAATAAAGTGAGCTCAAAGACCTAGAGAGATAAGAATGTGCTAAAACCAGTATATGTCCTGAAAGTTTATGCTACATCTTGAAGAATGCGAGCCTTCTGCTTTGGAAATCTCTTGGAGCTACTTCTTTAAGTGTAGAATTTAAAGCCTAGGATATGCTTAGGTGAGAACCTAGTAATAAGACTTCTGAAGTATAGAGGAAAATGAAAAAATAAATCCCATTATGCTGAAGGGATTAGAAAAGATAGCTGCCTGCCCTTGAACTTGGAACTTGGCAGAGGAGAAAGATACTCCTTGAGGATTCCAGGGACAAGCTGGCTTTTATGAGTTTTGCAGTTCTTTTTTTTTTTTAAGAGACAGAGTCTTACTTTGTCACCCTGGGTAGAGTCAGTGGCATCACAGCTCACAGCAAACTCCATCTTTTGGGCTTAGGTGATTCTCCTGCCTCAGCATCCCGAGTAGCTGGGACTACAGGCGCATGTTGCAGCTTTACTGCGGCCGGGTTTGAACCCACTACCCTTGGTATATGGGGCGAGTGCCCTACTTGCTGAGCCATAGGCGCCGCCCAGAGTTTTGAGTTCTAATTCATGCTACTTGCGTGACTCAAAAAACCTCAAGGAGAGAATTTAAAGTGCTTCTATTTGGCAACTCTCCCAGTCTAAAGTAACTTAATGTTTGGGAGAAGTAAGCTCTAATTCAGACATCAGGCCAGTCGTGGTGGCCTAGCGCTTTGAGGGGGGCTAACATGGAAGGATCCTTTGAGGTCAGGAGTTCTTAAGCCCAGCCTGAGCACAAGTGAGACTCATTTTTACTAAAATTAGAAAAAATAGCTGGGTGTGGTGGTGTTCAACTGTAGTTCCAGCTACTTAAGAGACTGAGGCAGGAGGATTATTTGAGCCAAGGAGTTGGAGGTTGCAATAAGTTAAATTGTGCTATTGTACCTGCCAGGGCAACACAGTGAGACTCTGTCTCTCTAAGTAAATAAATAAATAAAACTAATTGATCAACGCTCACGTGCACATGTGATAGTAAAACTCAATGGAAAGCAAGCAGGTGGGAGGGGCCGAAGGGGATACAGTGCACACTAGCTAGGGGTTGGGCACACTTATAAAACTGAAAGATTTAGATCCTCATAACATTCTGAAATAAAAATAAGCAAATACATAATAAAATTCAGATGTCAAAATATTTACAAAGAATATTTCAGAGAAAACAGAACAGCTCAAAAGAAATAAGGCACCATTAGTGAGAAACAATAGAATTGATGAACAGCAGAAATACTAAAATGCCAGCTACTGGCATGTTAGGGTAGAACATAAAATAACTTTGTTTACTGTGTTTAAAGAATTAAGAGTGAAGCTTGAAAATATTTGCAAAATCGGCTCAAGTCTGTAACTCAAGCAGCTAAGGTGCCAGTCACATATACTAAAGCTGGTGGGTCTGAATCCAGCCCAGGCCTGCCAAACAACAATGACAACTACAACCAAAAAAGAAAAATAATAATAACGATAAAGGTGGTGCCTGTGGCTCAGAGAGTAGGGCACTGGCCCCATATTCTGAGGGTGGTGGGTTCGAACCTGGCCCCAGCCAAACTGCAACAAAAAATATAGCCAGCTGTTATAATCCCAGCTACTCGTGAGGCTGAGGCAAGAGAATCACCTAAGCCCAAGAGCTGGAGGTTGCTGTGAGCTGTGATGTCGCGGCACTCTACCCAGGGCGACAGCTTGAGGTTCTGTCTCAAAAAAAAAAAAGAAAAAAAAAGAAAAGAAAGAAAATATTTGCAAAATGAACTCTAGAAATACAGTAGGCCCTCGACAGTTGACCACCTCCCTACATTGCCCACCTCCTTTCAGAGACTGGGCATGTATCACACGTAGGAATCAGTACAGTAGGCCTAGTTCCTTATGTTGACGAGTTTGTTACAGTTCCTTAGGTGGTTAACTTACAGAGGTTGTACTGTAACTGAAATTTAAAAAAATCTAAAAAATGGCTTAAACTACCGCTAGATGACACAATTTTTTTTTCTTTTTGAGACATAGTCTTACTGTGTTGCCTTGGGTAAAGTGCCATTGCGGCATAGCTCACAGCAACCTCAACCTCTTGGGCTCAAATGATCCCCTTGCCTTAGCCTTCCCAGTAGCTGAAACAACAGGTGCCCAGCACCCACCATACCTGGCTACTTTTTCTATTTCTAGTAGAGACAGGGTCTTGGTTTTTTGCTCAGGCTGGTCTTGAATTCCTGAACTCAAGCAATCCACCGGCTTCACCCTCACAGAGTGCTGGGATTACAGGAGTGAGTCACAGTCCCTTGCCTCACCATTAGACACGATTAAAAAGAGAACTAGGCTTGGCGCCTGTGGCTCAAGCAGCTAAGGCGCCAGCCATGTACAGTTGATCTGGTGGGTTCGAATCCAGCCCGGGCTGCCAAACAGCAATGACGGCTGCAACCAAAAAATGGCCGGGCGTTGTGGTGGGCGCCTGTAGTCCCAGCTACTTGGGAGGTGGAGGCAGGAGACTCGCTTGAGCCCAGGAATTGGAGGTTGCTGTGAGCTGTAATGCCACAGCACTTTGTCCAGGGTGA
>CAUYON010081141.1:0-13129 GCA_963573935.1 Arctocebus calabarensis
ATGCAGTCTTAAAGAAAGATGGAGACTTTACCTCTTTTGGGTTTACATGGATGGAGCTGGAACATATTCTTAGCAAAGTATCTCAAGAATGGAAGAAAAAGTATCCAATGTACTCAGCCCTACTATGAAGCTAATTTATAGCTGTCGTATGAAGGGTATAACCCAACTATAACACAAGAATATAGGGAAAGGGGCAAGGGGAAGGAGGGGAGAGGAGAGGTTGGGGTGGAGGAAGGGTAATTGGTGGGGCTACACCTACAGTGCATCTTAGAAGGGTATAGGCGAACCTTGCTAAATGCAGAATACAAATGTCTTCATATAATAACGGAGAAATTGCCAGGAAGGCTATGTTCATCAGTTTGATGAAAATAGTTAAGATTGTATATGAAACCAGCACATTGTACCCCTTAATTGCACTATTATACACAGCTATGATTTAATGATAAAGATAATAAAATAAAATAAAAAATGTCGTATTTCTAGACACTCCCTGCACCAAGAGATTTACTAATTTGAAAATCTCAGATTCTGAAACCATTTTGGGGACTTGCATTTTAAGAAAACAACCTAGGTGATTCTGATATAAAATCTTGACCGTTTGGCAGAATGATTGACCACAATAATTCCTTCCACTTCTATCTATTGTCTTTATGCCTCGCCAGCAAATCCTGAAAATAAACCGTTTCATCTACAGAGGACTGTGTGTGGCATTTGGTGTTTTTTTTTTTTTTTTTATCTTTTTGGTTGCAGCCACCATTGTTGTTTGGTGGGCCTGGGCTGGATTCGAACCCTCCAGCTCAGGTGTACGTGGCTGGCGCCTTAGTGGTTGAGCCACAGGCACTGAGCTGCATTTAGTGTTTTTATATTAAGTGTCAGGGTATATTTTTCCATGAAAGCATTTTAAGGAATAAAAGTTATGAAATGTGCTACAGAGTCATTTTTGGCCTAAACAGGTGTTTACTAAATATCTGTTTAATTTACTAAGTCATATATTTATTCATTTATCCATGAGTTCATATTAGCCATAGTATGGTCCAGGCATTCTGGATATAAAGATGGCAGGACAGCCAGGGTACCTACCCTCAAGGAATTTAAAATTTACTTTGAGTAAGGCACTATAAGTAGTAAACAGATAAAGAAGAAAATTTCAGATTAAGGTCATTGCTATGAAGAAAATGAAAGGGTGGTGCCTGTGGCTCAAAGGAGTAGGGTGCTGGCTCCATATACCAGAGCTGGTGGTTCAAACCCGGCCCCTGCCAGAAGCTCAAAAAAATAAAAAAGAAAGAAAGAAAAGAAAAGGAACTGACTTGCAATGGAAGTATTGCGACTTTAAATGGGGGTTAAGAATTATAAAGGAGATTTAAGCTGAAACTTGCTAAAATAGCAAGGACACCAGCCAAGGGAGGAGTCAGGAGAAGAACTATCTCTGCAGTGGGAAGGGCCAAGGGCAGCAGCCCCAAGGCTGGATTAGGGATGAGCATGTTCATGGAAAGGCAGGAGAGCCAGGGTAGTTACATAAGAGGGGAGACAGGGGATCCCTGGGCTGTATTAAAGAGTTTGGATTTTATTCCAGCTGCGATAGAAGCCATTTGGTGACAGGAAATGATTTTCCACAATGAGATACCCGAGTCACTGCCACATATATTTAGAATGGTCCAACTTGACTATGTCAGAATGGGTTGAATGTGCAGCCATGTGTAACTTTTTAAATTTTAGACAAAACCAATTCTTGAACCTCTATTTTGCTATATATATATATATTTTTTTTTTTTTTTTCTTTTTGGCCAAGGCTGGGTTTGAACCCTCTACCTCTGGCATATAGGACTGGCGCCCTACTCCTTTCAGCCGAGGCGCTGCCCTCTATTTTGCTTTTGTTCTTACAAGAAGGATGATTGTGTTTTGGGGTCAGGTCGGTGGAAGGGTTCAAAATCAACCTGATTCGGAGTGAGGAGCACTTCCAGAGTTACTGCAACAAGATCTTTGCCGGCTGGGACTTCTGCATCACCAACCGCAGCACTGCAGATCTGAAGCACAGCAGCTTGAGGTACGAGCTCCGGGTAAGTGCTGCTGGGTTTTCCCTGGGCAGAGTCCCCACATGCAGAGTTCTGCCTTGGGAGGCTGAGTTTGCAGCTTGCAGCTTGCAGAGGGTGGAGGCCAGGCTGTTCCCAGTGCTTAGCAAGTTCCCCCTATGTAGTTTTCAAGAGCTCTTCACCGCCAGTAGCTTACAGGGGTTTATCACCTTGCATCCAAGCAGGGCACCGGTGAACTGGGTCTGGGAAAGGAGGTGGGGACACACAGTGTCTAGGAGCGCTGGAGTGCTCCCCCCCACATACCCTTTAGGGAACTGAGGAGTGAATGTTATGATAACAGGGTGGAGTGGAGAGTGTCTGAAAATGTGCAAGAAAATCTCCAAATTAATAAGGAGAGAAAGAGTAATGATGAGCATCTGTATCAAACCCATCAAATAAAAAAAGGAGGCCCAGGTGGGAGGATCGCTTGAAGCCATCTCTTTGAAGTTCAAAACCACCCTGAGCAAGAGCAAGACCCTGTCTCTACAAAAAATAGAAAAATATGCAGGGCGTAGTAGTGCACACCTTAGTTCCAGCTACTCAGGAAGTTGAGGCAGGAGGATCTCTTGAGCCCAGGAGTTTGAGGTTGGGGTGAGCATTTTAGCCTAGGTAACAGCACAAGACACTGTCTTGAAAAAAGAAAAGGAGAAGGAGCCATGTAATCAAAAGCTTAATAAAATAAGGTGGAAGGAATAAAATCAAATGTATTATTTCTTACATGAAATCTGAGCAAATTGAATTCTCCTATTAAAATCAGAGACTACCATATTGGGTTAAAAAGAAAAAATAACAATACCCACCTCTATGTTGTTTAAAAAATGACTCATGCCAGGCGAGGTGGCTTACACCTGTAATCCCAACACTTTGGGAGGATGAAGTGGGCAGATCGCCTGAGCTCACGAGTTCAAGACAAACCTGAGCTAGAGCGAGACCCCCATCTCTAAAAATAGCAAGCATTGTGGCAGGGACCTGTATTCCCGGCTACTTGGGAGGCTGAGGCAAGAGAATCGCTTGAGCCCAAGCGTAAGAGGTTGCTGTGAGCTATGACACCAGGGCACTCTACTTAGGGTCAACAAAGTGAGACTCTGTTGAAGCCTGATTGCAGACTGAAATGGGAGGTTCTGCCTTGTCTTAGGCCTTTAGAAGTCACAACAATTTGTCTGGGTTAGTCTGGGAATGCATCTCAGTGGAGATGAATATTTAAGGGAAGTTGTACGGATGGATGGGGTGGGTGAAGTGAATCAAACATCTGAGTCCTGAATCTTCCTTCATCTCCAGCACTCACAGATGAGTTTTCTTTGATCCCCAGGCAGATCTGGAGGAAGAAAGAATACGGCAGAAAATAGCAGAAAGGACCTCAGAAGAAACGATACGCATTTACTCTCTGAGACTGTTTTTGAACTGTATTGTTCTGGCTGTTTTAGTGGCATGCTTTTATGCAATCTATATAGCAACTATCTTCTCTCAAGAACACATGAAGAAAGTGAGTACTCTGCGAGGGTCAGTTTAACTTGTAGTCTGGTTGGGGATCATGTTAACTGCATTGTGAACCTGTGCTGTAAGTATTGTCATCATTTCTGTTTTATGTTCGCTGATATGACCGAGAGCCGAAAGTCTGAGATGATCAAATTTAAAAAAGCATTTAAAATAGAGTGTTTGAGACACCTGCTGGTCCCAGAATTCACAATATTCAAATGTAGGTTGGATTGCCTGGATTGTATCCTGACGTCCCTACGCTTCTACTTACTAGCTAGGGCCTCAGTTTACCTAAAGTGGTAGTGCTTTTGAAAATCAAAGTTGGATTAGTGGCTCTGCTTCCTGAAATCACTTATCTGGGACCCAGTTTGCATTGAGGTCTGTAGGGTGTAGCCCTCTTCTGTGTGGTAAAAAATAGCTCTCCATGATGTCTACACTCTAGGCAATAGGAAGGAGGTGAAGGGGCTGTGGTACGCATTCCTTTCCTTGAAGGACATGATCTGGATGTTGCACTTAAACTTATATCTCCTTGGCCCGGATTTAGTCACAAGGCTGTACCTACTTAGAAGGGAGGCCAGGACGTTTCGTTTTTCTAAAGAGTTGGGGTCTTAAAATTGATCATGCCTCACTGCAACCTCCAACTCCTGGGCTCAAGCAACCCTCCCATCTCAGCCTCCCAAGTAGCTAGGCTTACCAGGTATACAATACCACACTTCACTAATTGTTTACGTTTTTTGTAGAGACAAGGTCTCAAGTCACTCAGGCTAGTCTCCAATTCTCAAGCAGTCCTCCACCTTGGCCTCCCAAAGGGCACGGCAGGACGTTTGCATTTTATTCTGGATAGCTGTATATGTGGGTAAATAGTGTGTTCCTATGAAAGGAGAAAATGGCTATTCCATATCCATCACTACTACATCCTTGAAAAGACTTTCATTTGCCAATTTATGCAGAATACATGGATTGTGTTTTTTATATGTCACCTAAATAAATCCAACAGAGCTCATTTTTCTTCCAGCATGGTACTAGATACCTGTGTTTGAGCACCTGAGGAAGATGACTTATGTTTATAGGTCATGTTGAATGACCAGTGTGTTTTGTTTGTTTGTCCAACATGCATAGTTGAATTCTTTTCATTGTAATTCATTTGTGTTGCAATTTATTATGCTTCTGACCAGTAAGTTTTTTTTTATCTTACTAGGAGATCGACAAGATGGTTTTTGGAGAGAACCTCTTGATATTGTACCTACCGTCCATTGTGATCACATTGGCCAATTTTATCACCCCAATCATTTTCGCCAAGATCATCCATTATGAGGATTATTCCCCAGGTTTTGAGATCCGGCTGACAATCCTTAGGTAATGCATGACTTGAAGACGGCCTGCATGCCAAACAGACCACCACTTGTCTGCTTCTTGCTTGTGGCAGACATTACTAATCAGTGATGGTACATTCTGCTGCTGAGCCAAGAATCCTCAACCTTCAGACAGACCCCATGAATGAATCAGAGTTTGCACCTGAAGTTAATCTCTTTGATTTGAGAGTTTGCTCATGGTATTTTATTTTTGATCCCTGTATTAGCACACTAACAACTAAAGACATAGGTTGGGGCCATAGGAGAAAGCATCGCTCTGAAGCTGTTATAAATGACAGGTATAGGCAGAGTCCAGAGCATTGATGAAGAGGACCATATAGGGACTATGTGAAACTTAGGAGCTTTCTTTCTGCTTCTCAAATTCCTGAGCTTATATTTGCATCTTACTTTTTTTTTTTTTGCAACAGAGTCTTACTCAGTCACCCTGGGATTGAGTGCTATGGCATCATAGCTCACAGCAACATCGAACTCCTGGGCTCAAGTGATGCTCTTGCCTCAATCTCCCGAGTAGCTGGGACTATAGTCACCTGCCACAATTCCCCGCTAGTTTTTTTTTTTTTTTTTCCCTGTTTGTAGAGACAGGGAGTCACTCTTGCTCAAGTTGCTCTTGAACTCCCAAGTTCAGGCAATCCACCTGCCTCAGCCTCCCAGAGTGCTAGGATTATAGGAGTGAGCCATTGCACCCGGGCTGCATCTTACTTTTTAAAGTTTTTTTTTTTTTTGAGACAGAGCCTCTAGCTGTCACCCTGGATAGAGTGCTGTGGCATCACAGCTCACAGCAACCTCCAATTCCTGGGCTCAAGCGAGTCTCTTGCCTCCACCTCCTAAGTAGCTGGGACTATAGATGCCCGCCACAATGCCCGACCATTTTTTGGTTACAGCCATCATTGTTGTTTGGCAGGCCCAGGCTGGATTCGAACCCACCAGCTCAGGTGTACGTGGCTGGAGCCTTAGCCCGTTGAGCCACAGGCGCCGAGCCTTTAAAGTTTTTTATTTTGGAAATTTTCAAAAGAACAAATAGCATAACAGACTCCATGTGCCCATCACGTAGCATTAACTATTCTCAACATTTTGCTAACCTTATTTTATCCACCCCCCACTCCCACTTTTGCTGGATTGTTTTAAGGAAATCTTAGGTGACATGTCATTTCACCTGTAACACTTCTGCATATCTCTGAAGTAATAAGGGATTTTTTAAAAAATACAGTAGAACCTCTGTAAATTGACCATCCAAAGGAATCTAAAAACCTGGTCAACATATGGAGGCGGTCAACATCAGGAACTAGGCCTACTGTACTGATACGTGCATGTGGAACCTGTCCACTCTATGAAAATTAGGTCAGCACAGGGAGGTGGTCAGCTCTGGAGGGTCTACTGTATAACCATCATCACACCTAATCAAACTGAGTCAGTCACCCTGGTGGCCTGGAGGGATGGCAGATTGGATTTTTGTGGTTGATTTGTTCAAATCAGAGCACGAAACTAGATGCACCTACTGTGTTTGGTTGTTATGTCACTTAAATCCTTTTTACTGTTGTAAGAATTTTCCCTCCCTTTTGTGATGCCATTGGTCTGTGAGAGAAACTGGATTTTGTTCATTGTTTTCTTGGGGGATGTTTAATCTATTTTTCTATACCCATAGTTTCTGTAAACTACAGTGCAGAATCAGAGTTTTTATTAGATTCCATTTCATTTTTTAGTTAGGGAAACTTCATCAGGAGCATGATGCCCTTTCTGCTTTATCTCATCAGGAGGTCACACAGGGGGAACAGACTAGTAATAAGCGTGGGCAGATGGTTGTGTGTTAAACTTTTCCATCGTTTAATGTTTCTATCTAGTTTTTAATACAAGCCAAACAATAGAAAACCATCTTTAAAAAATAACTTTCCCGCTCTGCTCACCTCCCTTGAATCCATGGGAACAGGCGATGTGCCTCCCTCTCCATGGTCCCGGCTGTTCTTGCCAATAAATAAACATTCACAGATGTCTAGCTGTCTTCTAAAAATAGGATCATATCTAAATGATGCCCTATAATATCCCTTTCTCACTTCTCGGTATATCAGATGCCCCTCAAAGCTGATACATGAAAGTTTCAAGCCATTCTTTTTAGGGATGAATGGTGTTCTGTAGTATAACTACATTATCATAGAATTAGGAGTTCTCAGCTTCCTGATTCTTTTTTTTTTTTTTCTTATTGTAGTAAAACATAATTTTAACCACTTAAGTATACAAGTCAGTAGGATTAGGTACATTTTCAATGTTGTGCAAGAATCACCACCATGGGCCAGGCGTGGTGGCTCACTCCTATGATCCTAGCACTCTGGGAGGCTGAGGCTGGTAATTCACCTGAGTTCAGCCTGAGCAAGAGTGAGACCACATATCTACTAAAAGTAGAAAAACTAGCCAGGTGTGGTGGAGGACGCCTGTACTTCTGGAGGCTGAGCCAAGAGGATTGCTTGAGCCCAAGAGTTAGAGGTTGCTGTGAGCAGTGAGGCCAGGGCACTCTACCCAGGGTAGCAGAGTGAGACTCTGTCTTAAAAAAAAGAACAAGAAAAAAGGAAAAGGAAAGGAATGCCAGCAGCCACAGCCCTCTGCCAGTACTGACTGTGCAGTGGACTGTACTCTCGGGGTTATCCTCATGGGCACCAGGTTGTGCTGCCTCCTGAGAGATCCAAGAACCAACCATTCAGGGTCCCTCTGCAGAACTCAGGATTTGAAAGCTCATTTCTTTTTTAAATAGTAAAAGAATTAAAACTAGAAAAAGAATCACCACCATCAATCTTTGGAACTTTCCTCATCAGACTCCGAACCCATTTGTGGGTTTGATTTTAAGAGAGGCAGCTCCTGCATATTCTGTATGCCCCGAGGGCCTCCTGTACCCACCCGGTCCTCCTTCTCTTCCCCGAAGGTGTGTCTTTATGCGGCTGGCCACCATCTGTGTGCTGGTGTTCACGCTGGGCTCCAAGATCACGTCCTGTGAGAACGGCACCTGTGAACTCTGTGGCTACAACCAGAAACTCTACCCAGTGAGCTGTGGGGCTGGGGGGTGTCTGGCCTGGTGTGGCAGGTCATTCTGGGGTACAGTGTTGTGGTCAAGAGAACAGGTGTGAAGTAGCACCTGGCATGGGCAGGAAAGCTAGAGTCTGTTCTGAAGCTTCAAAGGCTGTCGTGGCAGCTGATGCGGGATCAGCAGGGACTGGAGACGGAAGGGGGACTGTAAGGAGCCTGGGAGCTTTCTCTGCCTCTGACAGGACCTCTCACTCTCCCTCTTCCTCTTTGGTTTCAGTGCTGGGAGACCCAAGTTGGGCAGGAAATGTACAAGCTGATGATCTTCGACTTCATCATTATCTTGGCTGTGACGCTGTTCGTGGATTTTCCCAGAAAGTAAGTGTGAGCGGTGTCCCTCTTATACCTACACCCTCCCCCTAACACACAACTGGTGGTCCTCCTGCAGCCTCTCCCCAGAAAGTGATGGATGACTCCACAGCCCTGGGAACCACTGACAGCTGGTGGCTTGCAGACAGTTCCAGGCCATCACCCTCAGGCTCTATTAGTTGCCTGTCTAAAGGTGGCAAGGAAAGCGGAAATCTTTTTTTTTTTTTTTTTGAGGCAGAGGCTCACCATATTGCCTGGACCAGCATGCCGTGGCCTCAGCCTAATTCACAGTAACCTCAGACTTCTGGGTTTGAGAAATCCTCTTGCCTCAGCCTTCTGAGCAGCTGGGACTACAAGTGCCCAGCTAACTTTTCTATTTTCAGTAGAGACAGGGGTCTTGCTCTTGGTCAGGCTGGTCTCGAACTTCTGAACTCAACTGATCCTCCCACCTTGGCCTTTCAGCGTGCTAGTATGACAGGCGTGAGCCACCACGCCCTGCTGGAGAGTGGAAGCATTATTAACAGCATCACTTTCCATGAGGATTTACTGAGGATGACCTTCTGCCCTCGGCATAGCCAAGGGCCCTGTCAGAGTAGACCCCCCAGGTGGCAGTGTGTGCCACATCTCCTGTTCTGGGTTCAAGGCCTCTCCCTGCACCTTGCTAGTCATGAGACCTTCTGCAGATTATTTAAGCTCTGTGCTGGTTTTGTCACCTGTAGAAGGGGGATAGCCATGTCATGAGGAGTAAATGACACAATTAACAGAGATGAAAGCACTGAGAACATTCCATGGTACAGAACTCAACAGAATACCACTGTCACCATCAAGAGTGCCATTCCTGTGTCATCGGTTCTGCTATTCTCTTCTTCTTGAGTTTTTTCTTTTTGTTTGAGACTGAGTTTCACTATTTTGCTCTCGTTAGAGTGCCGTGGCATCACAGCTCAGCTCACAGAACCCTCAAACTCTTGGGCTGAAGCAATTCTCATGCCTCAGCCTCCCAAGTAGCTGAGACTACAGACGCCTGACATAATGCCTGGCTATTTTTTTTATGTTTGTTTCAGTTGTCATTGTTGATTTTAGCTGGCCCAGGCTGGGTTCGAACTTGCCAGCCTCGGTGGCCGATGCTCTACCCACTGAGCTACAGATACCACCTTTTTTTTGTTGTTGTTGAGACAGACTCTCACAATGTTGCCCTGGATAGAGGTTTGTGGCATCACAGCTCACAGTAACCTCAAACTCTTGGACTCAAGTGATCCTCCTGCCTCAGCCTCCTAAGTAGCTGGAACTATAGATACCCACCACCATGCCCAATTAGTTTTTCTGTTTTTTAGTAAAAGAGGGGGTCTTGCTCTTGCTCAGGATGGTCTTGAATTCCTGAGCTCAAGCAATTCACCTGCCTCAGCCTCCCAGATTGGTAGGGTTACAGGCGTGAGCCACTGTGCCCATCCTGAGTCTTGAGTGAAGTTCTTTATTTAACCACTTTTCCCCATGCACATGCGTATAGTCCATATGGAGGACCAAGGGCCAGTGATCCCTTAAAAATAAGCATTAAGGGCAGCGCCTGTGGCTCAGGGAGTAGGGCACCGGCCTCATATACCAAGGGTGGTGGGTTCAAACCCAGCCCCAGCCAAACTGCAACAAAAAATAGCTGGGCACTGTGGCAAGTGCCTGTAGTCCCAGCTACTCGGGAAGCTGAGGCAAGAGAATCACCTAAGCCCAAGAGCTGGAGGTTGCTATGAGCTGTGATTACACAGCACCCTACCGAGAGCTACAAAATGAGACTCTGTCTCTAAAAAAAAAGCATTAAAAAAAGAAAGTGTTCTGGGCAGCACCTGTGGTTCAAAGGAGTAGGGTGCCAGCCCCATATGCCGGAGTACACGGGTTCAAACCCAGCCCTGGCCATAAAAAATTTTTTTTAAAAATTATGCAATATGATGTGAATATGTGCTTATTTAAAATTAACATATTTAGAATTTAAATAAATACACTAGTCTGGAGATCAGTGGGCATTCTCATTTGTGACTGTATCCCCTAATTCTTCAATACCTTACTATTCCTCATAGGTAGCCATTGTTAACACTTTGGGATAGATCCAGCAGCCCTTCAAGATACAAACACCATCTTATTGCAAATATTCTTCCTCTCCCCTCGCTAAGTAGAGCCAACACAGCATCCACAAATCATTCGTGCTATATTTTTTTTTCTTCTACAAACCAAATATCATGAATGAATTTTCATGTCACGATACAGAGATCTTCCTCATATATTTAATTTGGTTTTTTGGGGTTTTTTTGTGTTTTTTTTTGAGACAGAGTCTCACTCTGTTGGCCCAGGCTAGAGTGCCCTGACATTAGCCTCCATCTTAGCAACCTTGAACTCTTGGGTTCAAGTGATCGTTCTGCCTCACCCTCCCAAGTAGCTAGGACTACTGGCACCCGCCATAATCCCCAGCTAATTTTTCTATTTTTAGTAGAGATGGGGTCTCTCTTTTGCTCAGGCTGGCATTGAAATCTTTTTTTTTTTTTTTGAGACAGAGTCTCACTATGCCACCCTCGGTAGCATGCTGTGACATTATAGCTCACAGGAACCTCCAAACCTTGCACTTAAACAATTCTCTTGCCTCAGCCTCCCAAGTAGCTGGGACTACAGATGCCCGCCACAATGCTGAATGACTTTTTTTGTTGCAGTTGCCATTGTTGTTTAGCTGGCCCAGGCTGGGTTCGAAGCCACCAGCCTCAGTATATGTGGTCAACGCCGTAGACACCTATGGGCACTAAGCCAGGCCTTGAACTCTTGACCCCAATGGATCCTCCCGCTTCGGCCTCTCAGTGTGCTAGGGTTACAGGCCACCTCACTTGGCGTCCTCATTCATTTTATTTTTTTTTTATTTTGTTTTTTTTTTGAGACAGAGCCTCAAGCTGTCACCTTGAATAGAGTGCTGTGGCATCACAGTTCATAGCAACCTCCAATTCCTGGGCTCAAGCGAGTCTCCTGCCTCCGCCTCCCAAGTAGCTGGGACCACAGGCGCCCGCCACAACACCCGGCCATTTTTTGGTTGCAGCTGTCATTGTTTGGGAGGCCTGGGCTAGATTCGAACCCGCCAGCTCAGGTGTATGTGGCTGGCACCTTAGCCTGTTGAGCCACAGGCGCCGAGCCTCCTCATTCATTTTAAAGACTGTATAATGTTTTGCTGTATCCATGATTTATAGTTATTTATCAATATAGCCCCTACTGATGGGCACTCAGGTTGCCTCTGGTATTTTTGCTGATCTGTGCCAATGCCACAGTGAACACCTGTGTCTGTCTGTCTGGGGGCTCCTTGCCCTGGGACTTCTGAAGGAAGCTTCTAGGACTCTGGGAGGTGGCATTGCTAGGTGGAGGGCCCTTGTAAGCCACTTTCTATGTGGATGCACGGTACTTTTTGTTATAAATCAAGCCAAGAGTCCAGGGTAAAGAGGCTTCCCTTGTCATTTATTCTCACCACAACCCTGTAAGGTAGGTTGTACCCTCCTGCCCTCCACGTGCCTGATGAGAAAAATGAAGAAGTCAAAGAAACTTGTACTCAAAGAAGTCAAGGAACTTGTACTGAGTTGTGGATCTGAGACTGGACTCTGAGTGAGTCCAGAGTTCACTATAGTTTATGTTTTTAAGACATATGCAGTTTCCATGAGAAATATGCATGGAAATGGTCTTGATTTTGTGGATGTGGTTCTGTGGCCTTGGCAGACACTGGGAGCCCGGGTAAGAAATTGTCTGGGTTGGGTGCAGTGGCTCGCACCCGTAATCCTGGCACTCTGGGAGACCAAGGCAGGTGGATTGGTTGAGCTCAGGAGTTTGAGATCAGCCTGAGCGAGAGTAAAACCCTGTCTCTACTAAAAATAGAAAAATTAGCTGGGCATTGAGGTGGGCACCTGTAGTCCCAGCTACTCAGGAGGCTGAGGCAGGAGGATTGCTTAAGCCCAAGAGTTTGAGGTTGTTGTGAGCTATGACGCGATGGCACTCTACCCAGGGTGACAGAGTGAGATTCTGTCTTAAAAACAAAAGTAATGGTCTGGTTTGTTTTCAGGCTCCTGGTGACCTACTGTTCCTCATGGAAGCTGATTCAGTGCTGGGGGCAGCAGGAGTTTGCCATTCCTGATAATGTCCTGGCGATCGTTTATGGGCAAACCATTTGCTGGATTGGGGCCTTTTTCTCACCGCTTCTTCCTGCAATTGCAACCCTGAAATTCATCATCATCTTTTATGTGAAAGAGGTAAGGAGAAGGGAGAATTGGGAGGTCAGATTCTGGATCATTCTTCACCTTATGTGTTTGGAACCTATGCCACATCCTGCGAGATATGTTAAAATTGCATCCCTTATTCAAAATATATTTTTTATTCTGGAAAGATTCGTAATGAATTTTTCATGTTTTCATAATTTTGAGTTTTATTAAGAATTGTTTTGATCCTGTGATATGAATGTTGGAGTTTTTTTTTTTTTTTTTTGAGACAGAGCCTCAAGCTGTCACCCTGGACAGAGCGCTGTGGCATCACAGCTCACAGCAACCTCCAATTCCTGGGCTCAAGCGAGTCTCCTGCCTCAGCCTCCCAAGTAGCTGGGACTACAGGCCACAACGCCCGGCCATTTTTTGGTTGCAGCCGTCATTGTTGTTTGGCGGGCCCAGGCTGTATTTGAACCCGCCAACTCAGGTGTTCATGGCTGGCGCCTTAGCCCGTTGAGCCACAGGCGCCGAGCCTGTTGGAGTTTTTTTAATATAACTGTCTAAAATAGTTAAGTTGCAGTGGCACTTAATGAAACATTTATTAATTTCTCTTTCGTAATTTTCTGTTTGGGTT
>CAUYON010081143.1:0-19188 GCA_963573935.1 Arctocebus calabarensis
GAAAAAATAATACTTCATTTTATATGGAATTAGAAAAAACCTTGAATAGCCAAGACATTACTCAGAAATAAAAACAAAGCAGGAGGAATCACACTACCAGACCTCAGACTGTACTATAAATCGATAGTGATCAAAACAGCATGGCACTGGCACAAAAACAGAGAGGTAGATATTTGGAACAGAATAGAGAACCAAGAGATGAATCTAGCTGCTTACTGTTACTTGATCTTTGACAAGCCAATTAAAAACATTCAGTGGGGAAAAGACTCCCTATTTAACAAATGGTGCTGGGTGAACTGGTTGGTGACGTGTAGAAGACTAAAACTTGACCCACACCTCTCATCATTAACTAAGGTAGACTCTCACTGGACTAAAGATTTGAACTTAAGACATGAAACTATCAAAATATTAGAAGAAAGTGCAGGGGAAACTCTTGAAGGAATTGGCTTGGGTGAATATTTTATGAGAAGCACTCCCCAGGCAATTGAAGCAGTATCAAAAATACACTACTGGGACCTGATCAAACTAAAAAGCTTCTGTACAGCTAAGAACACAGTAAGTATAGCAAGCAGACAGCCCTCAGAATGGGAGAAAATATTGGCAAGTTATGCCTCCGACAAAGGTTTAATAACCAGAATACACAGAGAACTCCAAAGTATTAGCAAGAAAAAAACAAGTGATCCCATCTCAAGATGGTCAAAGGACTTGAAGAGAAACTTCTCCAAAGAAGACAAGTGCACGGCCTACAGGCATATGAAAAATTGCTCACCATCCTTAATCATCAGAGAAATGCAAATCAAAACTACCTTGAGATATCACCTAACTCCAGTAACATTAGCCCACATGACAAAATCCCAAAACCAGAGATGTTGGCGTGGATGTGGAGAAAAGGGAACACTTCTACAGTGCTGGTGGGAATGCACACTAATACATTCCTGTTGGAAGAATATTTGGAGAGTACTTAGAGATCTAAAAATAGACCTTTCATTGGACTCTATAATTCCTTTACTAGGTATATATCCAGAAGACCAAAAATCACATTATAACAAAGACATCTGTACCAGAATGTTTATTGCAGCCCAATTTAGAATTACTAAGTCATGGAAGTAGTCCAAGTGCCCATTGACCCACGAATGGATTAATAAATTGTGGTACATGTAAACCATGGAATACTATGCAGCCTTAAAGAAAGATGGAGACTTTACCTCTTTCATGTTTACATGGATGAAGCTGGAACATATTCTTCTTATCCAAGTATCTCAAGAATTGAAGAAAAAGTATCCAATGTACTCAGCCCTACTATGAAGCTAATTTAAAGGTTTCATATGAAGGCTATAACCCAACTATAGCACAAGAATATGGGAAGGGAGGGAAGAGGGTATTTTGGGGTGGAGGAAGGGTAATTGGTGGGGCCACAGCTATGGTGCATCTTAGAAGGGTACAGGCAAAACTTATTAAATGCAGAATACAAATGTCTTCATATAATAACTAAGAAAATGCCATGAAGGGTATGTTAAATAGTTTGATGAAAACATTTCAGATTGTATATGAAGCCAGCACATTGTACCCCTTGATTGCACTAATGTACGCAGCTATGGTTTAATAATAAATAAATAAATAAATAAGTAAATAAAGTTTGGGCCATACTTGGTTTTTATTAAGAGACCATGTTTTCAGACTGATTAAATTCAATCTCAGTTTGATCATTTATTTGAATGTAAAATTTTCTGTTATATGTAAATTTGCCTAACTACATATGTTAATCAAACATTTATTTTTCTGTTGTCTTTATGTACAGTGACAATACATATGGAAAATCTCTGAGCTCATAAACAGAAAATGTTTATATGAAAACTAATTTCATCCATTGTGATCAATTTGGCAATTTATTTGCTGTTTCAGAGCTTTAATTTACTGATCTGTAAATGAGACAACAACTATTGCACAGTATAAAAACACATTAGAATTCCTTGCACACAGGAGAATAGAGTCCATATATTTATGTTCATGCATAATTGACATGTATATAGATACAGTACTTATATAGATATAGTACTTTGTATTACTTTGATCAGTCAGTACAATGACATCACTAAGAAAGGAAACATTTATTTTAGAATGATGTGTTCATAGTTAATCTATTCTGGTCCATAATGCTCAGGCTTTACTTTTCTAAATGTTAATGAAACATGTTTATAATAACAATTTTATCATATAGTTACATAAATTCACTTTTTAAAAATTAAATTAAATTAAAATTTTAATTTCAAAATATTATGGGGGTATATATGATTTGGCTACATGCATTACTTTTATATAGTTTCACTCAAGGTTTTAAGTGTGCCCATCACTCAGATAGGTTTTATGGTACCTGTTAAGAGGAATTTAGCCCTCTACTCCTACATTCACATCCTCTTGTTTTCCTTTGAGTTTTACTAGGAAATGTGCACACAGGTATTGATCGATTAGTTCCAATTTAATAGTGAGTACATATGGTGTTAGTTTTTCCATTCTTGCAATTATTTCACTTAGAAGAATGGTCTCTAGTTCCCTCCATGTTATTATAAAAGGTATTTGTTTACTCTTTTTTACGGCTGAGTAGCACTTCATGTATAGATATAGCACATTTTATTAAACCACTCTTGTAATGATGGGAACCTGGGTTAATGCCACATCTTTGCAATTATGAACTGTGCTACAATAAACATTCAAGTGTACATGACTTTCTGATAAAATGATATTTTCCCTTTGGATAAATTCCTAGTAATGGGATGACTGGTTAAAATTGTAGATCTGCTTTTAGTTCTTTGAGTTATCTCCATACTACTTTCCATAGAGGTTGTACCAATTTACAGCCCCAACAGTGTATAAGTGTTCCTTCCTCTGCATCCATGACAACATTTGTTGTTTGGGGATGTTTTGATATGAGCCATTCTCACTGGAGTTAGGTGATGTCTCATAGTGGTTTTGATTTGCATTTCCCTAATGATCTGAGATGTTGAACATTTATGTGTTTGTGGACCATTAAACTATTTTTCTTTGAAAAATTTCTGTTCACATCTTTTGACCACTTTTTAAGAGTTGTCTTTATTTTCTTCCTGATATGCTTGACTTCTTTATAGATTCTGGTTGTCAGTTCTTTATCGGATGTATACCATGCAAATATTTTTTCCCATTCTGTGTGTTGACATTTACTCTATTGAGTGGCTCCTTGATTTACAGAAGCATTTTAATTCGATCAGGCCCCATTAGTATGTTTTTGTTGTTGCTCTGATTGCTTTTGAGGTCTTCGTTGTGAATTCTTTCCCTAGGTCAATGTCTATATGAATTTTTCCAACATTATTTTCTAGAATGCTTATAGTATCGGGCCTTAAGTTTAAATTTTTTATCCATCATGAATTAATTTTTTAAGTATTTAAAAAATTCTTTTTTAAGTATTAGTATCAGTATTAAAAAATTTATTTAAGTATTAGAGAGGTATGGATCCTGTTTTAGTCTTTTACATGTGGCTATCTGGTTTTCCGAGCACCATTTCTTGAGTAGGGATTCTTTTCCTTAGTGTATATTTTTATCTGCTTTTCAAAATCAAATGGGAATATGAGGATGGTTTTATGTATGGGTTCTCAGTTCTGATCCATAGGTTTATGTCTCCGTTCTTGTGCTAGCACTATGCTCTTTTGTTTACTATAGTCTCGTAGCATAGCTTGAAGTCTGGTAAGGTGATGCCCCCTGTTTTGTTATATTTCATAATATTGTATTGGCTATTTGGAGTCTTTTCTGGTGTCATATGAAGCATAGAACTATTTTTCTAGCTCTGCAAAAAATGGTGTAGATATTATACTGGGATAGCATTGCTTCTGTAAATCACTTTGGGTTATAGAGCTATTTCAACAATGTTGATTCTGCTGATCCATGAGCATGATGTGTTTTTCCATCTGTTTATACCCTTTACAATTTCTTTCCTCATCGCTCGGTGCCTGTGGCTCAATGGGCTAAGGCGCCAGCCACGTACACCTGACCTGGCGGGTCCGAATTCAGCCCAGACCTGCCAAACAACAATGACGGCTGCAACAAAAAAATGGCCAAGTGTTGTGGTGGGCGCCTGTATTCCCAGCTACTTGGGAAGCGGAGGCAAGGGACTTGCTTGAGCCCAGGAATTGGAGGTTGCTGTGAGCAGTGATGCCACAGTACTCTACCCAGGGTGACAGCTTGAGTGGCATTCTATCTAGGGTGACAGCTTGAGGCTCTGTCTCAAAAACAAACAAACAAACAAAAACAATTTCTTTCCTCAGTGTTTCATATTTTTCCTTGTATAGGTCAATCACTTCTTACTTGAATATATTTTTAGTTATATCCTGTTCTTTGTTGCTACTGAGAAAGATATTGCATCTTTGATTTGGTTTTCTGTTTGACTGTTGTTGGTGTAAATGAAGCTACTGATTTTTGTACATTGAGTTTGTAACCTGAGACTATGCTTCATTTATTTATCAATTACTGCAGTCTCTTAGAGGAATATTTGAGGTTTTCTAGATATACAATCATATCATCAGCCAAGAGCAGCTTGACCTCTTCTTTCCCCATTTAGATACATTTGATTCCGTCCTCTTGCCTAATTTCTCCAGCTAAGACTTTTTTAGCACTATGTCGAACAGAAGTGGAGATAGGCACCCGGATTTACAAAGCAGATTCTACTTGATCTAAAGAAAATAATAAAGAACTGCACCATAATTTTCAGGCATTTTAATACCCCATTCACAGAACAGGTTAGAGTCTCCAAACAGAAATCAAGGAAAGAAACAGTAGCCTTGAACATTAAAATAGAAAAAATGAGCCTAACAGAGTAAATATAGAACACTTTACCCCTAAACAATTGAATATCCATTCTTCCCACCAGCTCATGGAACATTTTCTAAGGTTGTCTAAGGTTGACCACTTTGTAGGTCACAAAAGATGTCTCAACATATTAAAAAAATACAAATTATACCATTTATTTTCTCAGCCACAGTTGAATAAAATTAGAAATTAATCCTAATAGAAACACCCCTCTACACACAAAGTTTTGGAAATGAAACACCTATTACTGAATAATAGTTGGGTCAATGAGGAGATAAAGTTGCAAATCAAAAGATACTTTGAATTAAATGAAATGGGGACACAAGTTACCAAAATCTGTGGGATAATGAAAGCAATCCTGAAAGGAAAACTCATTTAGCCTTAAATGCCCACATCCAAAAGAAAGAAAGATTATGAATCAATAATCTAGTGAACTGTCTCAAGGAGCTAGAAAAGAAAGAGCAAATCAATCCTAAACCCAGAAGAAGAAAACAAGATCAGAGCAGAGCTAAGTGAAATTGAGAAAAAAAAGAACTATGCAGAAGATTAACGAAGCAAAATGTTCTTTGAAAAGATACACCAAATTGATAAGACTCTAGCTAGATTAATGAGAAACAGAAGAGAAAGAACTCTAATAAATTCAGTTAAAAATAAAAAAAGGGAAAGTACAACTGATATCACAGAAATACAAATATCATCTCAGAATATTATAAAAATCTCTATGCTCACAAACTTTAAAACAGGGAGGAAATGGAGAAATTTTTGGAAACACAGCCTTCCTAGGCTCAACTAGGAAGATCCATCCTCAACAAACCAATATCAAATATAGATAGATGAATTAAAAAATCTTTCACAAAAACAAAGCCCTAAACCAGATGGTTTCATATTTGAATTTTACCAAACCTATATATTCATGCTGTAGAAATTGTTACTTAACATTGAGAAGGAAGGAATTTTCCATTACTTATTCTATGAAACCAATATCACCTTGATACCAAAGCCAGGAAAGAGAATAACAGAGAATAAGACTACAGACCAGTATCCCTTATGAATATAGATGAAAAAATGATCGATAAAATTTTAGCAAAACAAATTTGACTGCACACAATAATAATAGTTCATCACCACCAAGTATGATTCATCCCATAGATGCAAGGATGGTTTTCCATATACAAATCTATAATGTAATCCACCACATAAACAGATGCAAAAACAAAAACTGTATGATACTTTCATAGATGGAGAAAAAGCATTTGACAAATTTCAACACCCTTTTATGATAAAAGGCTTGTGCAGGTAGAAGTCAGGGTACAGGTTTCCTATGGGGGAGAGGCTAGACATTAGATGGGTCTCCAGGAGATTTTAGGGTGATGATAATCTGTTTTCTGATCTGAGTGCCAGGATACAGGGTATTTTCAATATGTGGCAAACAAATGCAAGTTGTATATTCATGTGAAGTATAGGCATAAAAAACCCAGAGCCAGCATCATGTTGAACGGGGAAAAATTGAAAGAATTCCTGGTTAGAATGAACTTTTTAAAAGGTCTTTTCCACCAGATGGATGTAAGTTTATTGTAAAACAATACAATCTTACTCTACACATATTTATTTGAAAAGCATGCAGTGGTCCTAGTTCCTTCATTTCATATATATTTAAAGATGTACTAAGTATTTGATATAGTCCAACTTGTTATTTTGTCAATTCTATTTTCCTTAAGTTTGTTTTTTTTTTCTTTTTTGTCAGATAACTGTCAAGGACTTCATCCTGATCACAAATACCTGGCTGCTGCTGGCAGCGGGTCAGTGTGGCCCCAAATAGAGCCTTTTATTTGTCCCCAAGTCATGTCTCCAGTGATCTGCTGATAGCAATGCAGCATATATGTGTAAGTATATATGTGTGTGTATGTGTGTGTGTATAGTGCTTTATATTTTTTATGTTATCAAAGTATTCTTCCTTATTTGTATTCAACTTTGAAAGATAGCAACCAATTCCCAAGCAAAACAGTGTTTAATTCACTAATTACATATTCAAATGTTATGTCTCATTTTCAGTCATTACTTATTTTAATCTATAACTTTACAAGGGTTTTGTATTTAGGTCAGAATATCATCCTAAATTCATAACATTTTCATCATTAATAAAATATTTTCTTGGGCTTGTTGCCTTATCAATCTCTTTTTTTTAATGTCCTCTTGCCATAAACACCTATCTTTCCTTTTTTTTGGTCTATTAATTACTTTTCAACTAATTTTCCTTATAAAGCTCAGTAATAAACTACCATCTCACGTCTCTCCTTCATTGAACATAAAACCACAGTACCAGAAAAAAAAATTCCAAGGCAGGCTAAAGATTTGGCAAACAATAGAAATAAGCAATCTCAGAGCATGTTCTTTTATATATCTCTACCGTCCCTCAATCTGAAAAATCCAAGTTTCTTTATTGGCTGACATCGGACAGCAGATTGACTCCACCACAATGTCCAGGCCAGGAAAGTTTGAGAACTCTAGTTCTAAGAGTTTAGTCCTAGGAATAAACACCTCATTGCCCTGCTGGCACTTGCCCTCTTTCCCTTATTTTTACCCTCTCTCTCTCACTGGTTTTTTTTCTTTTCTCAGATGTTCTGTCACATATCTACAGAAAGAAAATAAAAGCTCTGGAAGTTTATCTCTAATCAAGTATGTAAAGTCTTTGTTACAAATTTTTGCAGTAGGAAGAGTGTTGCCTGAAACTTATACAACTAAAGACAATATAAATTCTGAAGTGTCTAAAATACTTATTAGTAGAGTATTTTGCAAGGATATGACTCAATACAGCATTTAACAGTGAGTAATTTTGTAGCTCTTGAGGATTCCTCTTGTTATCTTGCTATAACCTGTCAATATTCTGATATTCCCAAGAACTTGACTGCAGCCAGTAGCACACTCTGGACTTAAACAGCAATTGTAGAGAATGTTTAACTTTTGACTCAATTCCGGAGTTTAGCTGTCATTTACATGATTAGTTAGAGTGACATTCCTGAACAGTGAGCTCTCAGGATCATTAAAATTTAATTTTCTTTGGAGATAGAATACAGGAGATTATGTTGAGTTTATTAGAGCTGACCCTTTACTCTCAGACAATTTTCTAGTTTAATTTGGCCAATAATTCATTTGGCCCTGGTTATTATATATAGTACTTTTATTCTGACAGATGCTACTTGAAACACCCAAATTAGAGTTTCTCATTTCCTCCACTGCTGTAAAAAGTAGCATCCTCGATAGGGAAGAATGAGGAAGGAAAAAAGTAAAAGAGAATAGGCAATTTTATTTTCAAAGAAAAGTTCATTTAAAAAACAAGAATTATAAAAATGTAAGAGAATATGTGTATTAGATCTGATATTGAATTTTCTTTTGATTCTTATTTCTGAAACAAAGCTCAATGACTTATCTCTTAAAGATAAATCACTTATCCATATGTTTAAAAATAAATGTTGCTATTGTAAAATATATTATTTGGAACTATAACGTCTGGTATGATAGAACTACCCACATATGGCTATCTAAATTTAACTATTAATAAATCAAAATGAAATAAATTTAGAAGTTATTAGTAGTTTTAGTACTAGCTACATTTCAGCTGTTTAATGGCCATATGTTATAGCCAAATGCTTAATAGCCATTGCTATAATATTGAACAGCATAGATAACATTTCCATCATGTATTGACTGGACATTGCTTGCCCAGAATGTGGGCATACTGCCTCCAATAAACCTAATTCTTTCCATTACATGTGTTTGTGCCTTCCTTTTAAACCTAGTTTGTTGCTTTCTAGGTTTTCTCTTTGTGGGCTTGAAAGTAACACCTAATCTTATGTATTAAATTGGTCTATGATAATGTTGCAAAATTATGCTGAATGGTGAGCCCATTGGTCCAACTTTCCGAAGGTACCTAATTACAGACTAAGGCAAAGCTGAGGAACAGAATATTTTTCAGGTGGGCTGAGCATCAGTTATGAAGACCGGAGCACACAGAAGAAAAGGAGAAAGAAGACGTATTAGGACTATATTTCTGAAAACATATACATAAGAAGAGATTGGGGCTGGTCATTTAAATGTCTATGGCTGGCCCAAAGTGCCTGTGATTAGCACAATATTTCTAAGTCTGTACAAATGGATTTTCATGTAAGCAGAGTAGCAGCCACATAATTTCATCATTTTATAACACAGAAATTAAGAGGACAGATGTTGTTTTATTCCTCACAACTACTCTGATATGTAAACTATTATTATGCCTTTTTAGGCAGAGAAGGAGCTTTAAAGTCAGTGATAGTCCTTTTCTCAAAAAGGACTCTTAAAAATACCAAAATTCATGATTGAAACTCAAGTTTATTTAGCTCTCAAATTGGTGATTTGACACTACACATTACATAGTTTTGGAAGTAGAGAAAACAATTCCTTCACATCTGAAAATGTTTACATAAAAATAATTTTTGTGACTTAAAATCTGTAAGACATTTAAGGTCTGAATCAGGTGCTTATTTCTTTCTGAGCTAAGGATTAAGCTCCACCTAGGCCCATCTGTGGAGATTAGTATGTGTAAGGTGGAGATGTTCCTTGGATCCTCTGCCAAATATTTAGGATCTTCCAACATTGGGAGTACAGAGGCTTTGACTACCTAATGGTTTTGAGATGTGGAGACTCAGAAAGCTAAAATTTAATAATGCAGGAGAACAAAAAATGATTTGAGGCTTTCTTCTCCTTGGGAAAATAAAACTGGAGATCATAAGTATAGTTATCAGATTATTTCATAATCTCAAAGGAATTCCCAGGTCTTTGGGGTGCTATATCTTCCTGGAACGAAACTAGTGGAATATATTTTCTATTATGTCTTCTAAAGAAGACATTTAGATATTTTTTTCTCCATTTTAAAATGAATCAAATGTTTAAAAAATACATTTTCCAGCAAGGAGTTCTGAGTAATACCTGCAAAGCACAGGAACCAAAGCAAAATGGTACAAAAATTTTTGCACAGCAAAGGAGACAATCAACAAAGTGAAGAGACAACTGCTGGAATGAGAGAAAATATTTGCTAACTACCCAATCTCTGAGAAGAGATTCATCACTAGACTATGTAGGAAGCACCAAGAATTCAATAGGAAAAAAATCAAATCATCTGATTTAAAAATGGCCAAAGGATCTGAACAGATATTTTTCATAAAAAGACATACAAATGACCAACAGAAATGTGAAAAAATGCTCAACATCATTAGTCCTTAGAGAGATTCAAATCAAAAATACAATGAAATAGCAACTCACCCCAGGCAAAATGGCTTTTATCCAAAAGACAGGCAAAAAGTAATATAAGTAATGCTGGTGAAGATGTGGAGAAAGAAGAACAATCGCACATTGTTGGTGGGAATTTAAATTAGTACCACCATTATGGAGAACAGTATAAAGACTCAAGAAACTAAATATACAACTACCATGTGACCTATAAATCTCATTGCTGGAGAATATATATATATATATATATATATATAAAGGAGGAGAATATATAGCTATATATATATGTAAATCTAAAGGAGGGGAATATATATATATATACATCTGAGGGGAATTCAGTATATCAAATAAGTACGTATCTGCAGTTCCATGTTTTTTGCAGCACTATTCATAATAACCAAAATGTGGGATCAAATCTTGTCCATCAACGGATGAACAAATTGTGGTACATACACTCAACAAAATGTTATATATCCATAAAAATGAAATCCTATCATTCTCAACAACATGGATGGAACTGGAGAACATTATGTTATGTAAAATAAGTCAAGCACAGAAAGACAAATCTCACACATTCTCACTTATATATGGAAACTAAATATTAAAAACAATTTATCTATGGAGACAGAGAGCAGAATGAAGGTTACCAGAAGCTGAGAAAGATATTGGGGAATAGGGGATAAAGTGAGGATGATTAATGGGTGCAAAAATACAGTTAGATAGAGAGAACAATATTTGATAGCACAACTAAGTGACTATAATCAACAATAACTGAGGTATATTTTAAAATAACTCTTAAAAGAGTAGAATTGAACTGCTTTTAACACAAACATGATTAATACCTGAAGGGATAGATCTCTTAATTACCCTGATTTGATAAATTTACATCATATGCCTATATCAAAGCATCACATAAACCCTATAAATATATACAATTATATACCTATGATAATTAAAAATAAAAAATGAATTTTTATAAAAATGAACTATGAAGATGAACAATACATTTGAGAATAATAATACTGAATATTTGTGTTCTCTTTTCTTTTTCCTCCTTTTAATTAGTACTGTCAAATGAAAAATGTGATAACATAAAACTATAACGTTGGTGTATATTTTATCTTTTGAAAGACGGTCAGCTTAGAAACAGTAATATTAACTATTTAAAATTCTTAAACATTTCCTCTTTTTAGCAGAGGGTTTCACATATGGTTAAAGGAGTGATAAATAAAGAAAGCCTCAATTTTTTTTTGACATGGAGAATAGTAAGGGAACCAAAAAGCCCTGGGAATTTCTACAGAGTAAGTTTATCAAAGAAAAAGTAGCAGACACCAGGAAATTGATTTCTGATTTGAAGTTTTTACTGATTAGTTGTGTGAGTTAGTATAAGTTCTCTATATTTTTGAGAGTTTAACTTCCTCAAATGTAAAATGAGTGGCCTAGAACAGTTGGTTCCTAAGTTTTTTGACTATTGCATTCTGAGAAGTAACGTGAACAAGGGAAAAATTTGAGACAGTAAAGTACATAAGATTTTCGCTCTAGAAGACCACAGTATTTCAATTTAGCAAAATAGCATTATATGTTGCATTGGTGCATAAAACAAGCCTGTAAAAATATTCCATCGATATAGAATGGGATTAAACATATTAAAACTATAAGCATAGAATGAATCATGTTTGTCCAGAATAAAGAGAATGATTTACATCATGTGGTATAGAATTCTATGTCAGGCAGGATAATAAACTTCTTGTTTCCTACTATCTAATAAAGAATGGGGGACTGAGAATTTAGGTAAATAAAGTAGAAATTAAGGAATGTCTATCCAGAGGCAGAAAGAGATTAAGGGCTCTTTTTCATCAATATTTAATTTACTAAGACATTCCTTAGTTTAAGTAACTTTCTTATACTGCTTGACAGCTTGGTTCACTCTACAGTGAGCCAAAGCGATTCCTAAAATAACCACACTTATGCTACAGCATCTCATCAAGGTTTTGCCAACATGTTTTGTGTGATATGGGAAAAGATATAGCCCTCTGTGCAAATCGTGAACCTAAATAAAGACAAAAACATTCTTGACTTCAAAGTTCAAGCTGTGTGTATGACTCAGCCTAGTAGTGTCACAGCTTGCCAGCGCTGCAACTTTCTCATTGCTTCTATTTCTTTGAGCTCTGTTTTAGGAAGATATTTAAGTTAAGCTGAAGAAAGTGGAGTCCTTTCTAATCATAAACCCTAACACTGAAAATAGCCTTCAGACCCAGAATTGCAAACATCAAAATACAACATAATTATCTGTCTCCCCTACTGCTACTGTTAGGTTCCATTACCTCGAAAGAAAATACAAATGATATGGTATGAGAGGGAAAACAAAGAACACTAAATCATTTATCTTTCCAAGGAATATTCAAAATGTGTACTTAATTTTATCTTTCTTTAGTACAGGCTGATGTTAACCTACTCTGACTTGTGATATTCCTCGTGATCTGCCTGCACCTGATATTTCGTTTCCTTGATCCTGAGACTATTTCTTCTCCTTAGGAACATCTCATTCATTTTACACAGAAAAAGTTAAATTTAGCAAAAGGACCCTTTCAGAGCTGAGAGTTCTTGCTGATCTGAGAGCCTGTCAAGGTGGGTCTATGCCAACTTGGACCTGTCTGCAATGGAAGCTTCGTCTTGCCAAATGTTGTGCTTATTTTGTGACAAAGATGAAAGTCACAGTTGGATTTAAAAGAAGGCCATCCAGTTTTTTTTAAATTCTCGTCTCGACTCTCTGAATCTGTGTTTCTATGACTGAAGGCTTTGTAAATAAACAGGTGTTCACATGTCCCAGTGTGAATTAAAATTTCATGGAGCCAGGGAAGGAGTTGATTTATCAAAAAAATTATTGTAATATTTTCTTGGGTATGTAGAAGTAATAGTTGTTCTGTAATTTGTTTTGATACACATATTACAATCCATATTCATATGATATTTTTATGAGATTTAGGGTAGGAGTGTTATGTAAAAGGATATAGATTTAACATATGTCTTGGGAACTCTTAGAGGGTTATGGCCAATATAAGAAATGTTTATGGATTGGTAAGTTTTTTATTATGTACCAAATAGGTGCCATATCACATATATGTGGTTTTTATACAAGGTATATACACTAAAATAGGTGTGTAAATAAATAAAATAAATATTCCCAACTATTTATTTTGAATATGTGTAATATATTAATGTACACACAGCACACAAACACTTATGCAAAAGCACATTTTCTTCCAATTAACTAATTTACCCAAAGCACATAATAATTCCCTGTTCACACATTAAGCATATTAGGTACCTGAAATTACACTATTTCAGCAAAATAAATGCCCACAGTGCCTAATTTACAGCAGCACAGTAATTTAGGCATTGAGAGATGCATTCAATTGGGTTACATTGTTTTTACTACTAAATTTAGGTATTGGCACTGATGTATTATTACACAGTGTAAAGTTATGTTAAAAGTTCTAATATGTATATATATATGTACAGAAAATATCTGATCTTGAATTAATTTAGTGTTACATTCTTTAGCACGTTTAGGCAACCTTATTAACCAGAAAGTGTGCTTATTTGCAAGGTGTTCATCTAATGTACAGAAAGGATAAATGTGTTTTATATTTAAGAAAATAGGTATAAGTAGGCATCTTTGTTAAACACATTATCTGTTTTACAGGCATTCATATTCCCTTGCTGGAGATCTAGGAATTTTGCCACAGCATGATCAATTATTTAGTTTAAGTATATCAATTATTTAATTGCAACTATAATCACAGCAGGTTGTCAAAATACTGCACAAGTAGAAGCCAAAAGAAACTATGATTTTGGTTTTTTGAAAATACCTCAATAATTTGTGTCATGCAACTTTCATTACTTTAACATCTATAAATGAATGAATCTAATGCCACAGTATTGAGATTTCACTCTAAATATACAAAGCCACTTTGCTCATGGATCACCTAGCAGCTGAGTGGCTTAAGATGGCTTCATTCATATGAGTGAATTTTGGAGTTATTGGGCAGGGGAAATGGTAGAGACACATCTCTCATTTCATGATTGGCTATCATAGGCATTCCACATAGTGGTCATAGGATTCCAATAGCAGCAAGGGTATAAGTGCCTTTCAAGTCCCTATGTGTATCTTATTTGCTAACCATTGGCTAAAGCAAGTTACATCACCAAGGTGCAGAGTGAACTGGCATGGATGCAGTGAAGAGAATAATCTGTGGGCTTCCACAAGGATCCTAAGGATTTACGTCCTTCTGAAGGGACTTTTTCCTCCATGCTTTTCTTTTTTTGTTTTGTTTTCATAGGGTTTAATGATTGTGGTAAGAGCATTTAACATGAGATCTACCTTCTCAACAAATTTTTAAATGTACTATACTTTACTATTTACCTTAGGGGCTGGAGCAAGGGTGAAATGGAGAGATGCTGATCAAGGGGCATAAAGTTTCCATTACCCAAGATGAATAAGCTCTAAAGATAAGCCTCAAAAAAAAAAAAAAAATAGAAAAGAAAAGAAAAAAACAGGTTACTATGTGAAGTGATGAATTTCTCAATGAGCTGGTTGGAAATCATTTTATTATGCATACAAATTTCAAGACATTATGTTGTACACCTCGAATAGATAGATGATAGATATACACGCACCGAGAAAAATAATTTGTTTTTATACGTCAAGTAAACTGGAAAAAAAGATGCCTCTAAGGTTTGAAGAGAGGAAAAATGAACATAAATATTATTTATGGATAAAACTATAGTGTAAATGTCATGAAGAATAATTAGTAAAACGGAAATGTCAAGAATGAGGTATCTCAGAAGGGGAAGGCGTCTGAGAGATCTTGGAGTGACTAGATTCCTTAAGTGTACTCATTGCATTCTGTATGGTTTCTGTGATAGCTGCAAAACACCAACATCTCTTTCTTATTCACACCACCCAGATAAAGTATGTTCTAAATGCAGTCCTTGAACCAGCTACAATGGTGCAAACTGAGATATTTATCACAAGGGCAGCTTCCCAAGTTTTACTTTCAGAAATTTTTGACTCAGAGAGAGTAGGATGGTACTGAGTAATGCAATCTATAACAAGCATCTCAAATTCTATGAATAGGAAACATATCTCCATAAAGCAAAGGTATGTAGTGGTTCATTATCCACTTTTATTCCTGAAAGAGTTAGGCACCAAAAATAATTTATATATGTTATTTTCTTTCTTCTGAAAGTTTTAAGGCATTTTTTCCTCTTTCTAGATGACCAAATGTACATGCATAATGAATCCCTTCCTATAGAAATTGGGAATATTATTTACATTTCAAAATTACTTACAATCTTAGAAAAAAATTTTCAAAAACCTTTATCATTAACATGGAGAAGAAGTATGAAAATGAAATCAATAGATTATCATGATGCCCTGCTATTAAAAGGACATATGCTTTGTGGCTTATAACACAAGGTAGAAAATGATATCATTCTTCTTCAAGGGAATTTATCATAAGCTTGTATCCCACCATTGTTATCATTAAAAAAAAGTGCAGGTAGGTTTTGTAAGCATGCCACCATGGAGCAAACTGCTGTATTAAAAATAGAAGACAGATCTCGTGACTTCCTATAGAGGCTTCTTGTGACAACACACCATTTCAAGGCACTGAACTAAATATGGAGGAGTCTTCTTTCCTAAGGCTATCCATATGTTGGCGTAGGCTTAGATCCAGTCCTGCCTAGAAGTTGGGGAATGAGCTAATGAGTCCTGGTGTTTCTTCCTGCTGACAATTCTATATGCCATTATAAATCTTTCAAGATATGCACAATTAAACAATACATTTGTTACAGAAACAGACAGTGAAACATCACTATTATAATTTTCAAAACTGAAAGCTTTTCTGTCATTTTATTCACTTGTCTAAATATGCAGCTATCAGCATTGAAATTTCCCAAGTAGAAACTTAGGGGTTCGTGAGCTATAATCAGAGTGGAGAGAAGGCAGGAACAGATTGTCTTTAACATCAGGCAAGAGTGTTATCTTGGACTGTCTGCTCAGCCTGAGGTACTTTGACACTTTCTTCTAGCACACCTAAAAATACTTTCCCCCCCTCCTGCTGCAATCACAAGTATTAAGTCACTCAAGAGAGCACACAAACTATTTTCTAAATATATGAATGAGTATCATTTTCAAAGACCTAAAACCATACTGCTCTTATTGAAAAAGAGTTAACAGTACAAAAAGGAAACATTTTCCTTAAATCATATACACAAATCACTAAAAATAAAGGCTTGTATATCTTTTAACAAAAGATTGCATACCATTTAAGACCTTAATATTATATATACCAATATTAAAAGCAAATAAATTATATTTAAATCTTAGGACAGTCAATCATAAACACTTAAAAAAATTAATGAAAGACTATGTCTTGAAGATATAATCCTTTACCAAAAATAAATATCGAATTAAATCTACATTTAAGCATCAAGAACACACATCAATTTTAAGTCCTTTTATTCTTTTATTTATTAACTCAAGGTATAATTATCGAGCACTTTCTGTATGCTACACACTGTGTAAATATTGAAGAACATAGAGTCATTTCCTTTTCTATCTAATTGCTGAGACACGAATATTATGTTCATGGAAAATATGAAAGAAAGAGGCTGAGACAGGTGGACCAACCTGCACAAAAGCAAGACTCTATTAAAAAAATAGAAGAAGAAAAAAAAGAGAGAGAGAAAAGAAGAAAAAAATAAAGAAAAGAGCAAAACTAGCCAGGCATTGTGCCAGGTCCCTGTAGTCCCACCTACTCAGGAGGCTAAGGCAAGAGAATGCTTGAGCACTAGAGTATTAGGTTGTTGTGAACTATAGCACCAAGGCATTCTACCTAGAGCAACAGAGTGAGACTCTGTCTCAAAAAAAAAAAAAAAAAAAGAAAAATACAATGATGAATGATAGCTAATCTTAAAGCTATACAGACCAAAGGTCTAAGAAAGCATCCAAGACAAAGAGACATTAGAACTCAGATCACTTTGTTCTCCACAAAACTGAGTCACAATCCTTCCTCCAGTCTGCATTACTACTCCCACCGTGTGCCCATAGCAGATCATGTGTGTGCACATCAGTCCTAGAAGTTGATGATTTTTTTTGATTTGACTTCCAGATTTGGACAGGGAATTCATAGAAAGGATGGACCTTGCATTTTCAGTCTTTTTAACCCCGTCTCACAAAACACAGAAAGCCTCCAATATATGTCTGTCAAAGGCTTAAATGACTTAAACGGATACTAGCCGAATATATGTGAATATTCATGTTTTTGCATTTCTATAAATATGGATTTCTAGGCATAATTATTTTACCAACTAGTACTGACATTCTTAGGAAGGGAATATAATTTAGGAAATTAAGCTTCTTTGATGTGGAAGGTGAGACCCCAAGGATATATTGTGAAATAAACAGCAAAAGAAAACTAATAGCTAAATTTCCATGCATAAAGAAAATAAAGAAAACTTTTGGAGTGGGAAGTGGAGAATGAGGGATAGAAGTGAAGGATTGGAGGGTAGGTCACATGTTAGAAGGCTGAAGAATATGCAGATAAATGACCAGGCAGACTATTACAGTGGCAGAATGATCAAAAATGTGCTAAATCACAAAGATGTCTAATAAGTAATTTAAAATATTTGCATTTCAATGATGTAAAATTCAGTCTCTTGCCAAAGTTCAATACATTTTATAACATGTGCAAAAATCTTACCTTACCTTTTCAGAGCACAAGTAAAATTGTCTAAGTTTTATTTATGACTTAGTTTAGAAGAGAGAAAAATGAATCACCATATGGAAAGAGACATAGCTAAGATTAAGGGTTCATGAAAAGGATTTCCAATCCTAGATGCTACAGAGTTATTGTTACTGGACCAATTATTTACTGCAAACAACCATAAACCTGGACAACATATTTGAGGCAAGTTTTTTAATTTATTCCAAAGATAATTATTAAGCACTTTACTGTGCAAGTGCTGACAACAAGCAGCACAAGTTTCTAGGTTTGACAATAAAATCACGAAGGAATCCTCATGTCTTCTCTGCATGAATCAACATTTGCAATACATGAAGCTAGAGTCCAAAAAGGGCAGATGTGTCCTGGTAAGTTGAGATCAGAGTTTGGAAGAACTGATGTAGATATAGGAAAAAGAATCATGCAGGAAGAAATATGAAGGTACCTCTTACATCCTTGGTTAAGCATCACACTGCACACATGGGACATACAGGCTGAACTTTTCAGGAAATAGTTGATGCTGGGTTGGACAGCTGGCATAACTGGGGTATCTGTCCAAGTCAGAGACATCATCAACACGCTATTAGGTTCTCAGACATTCCACAGATATGTAAAAGGATGCTGATTTATGGTAAGAACCATATCATATATTAAGGAGTTTATAAATCTACCTTAACAAAGTCTACAACTAAGACCTAAAGAGATCTCTACTTTGGAGTATGAGATCTACCAACTTTGAGGTGATTGAGGAATGCTGGTATTTCTACCAATTGACCTTTACAAAGCATAAAAATAGGCCTACATAATTTCAAAGTGAGTATCTAGCAATTGGACTGTCTACCGGAAAAATCAATCCTGTTCAGAAAAAAAATAACATCTGGAGTCTCTATATCATCCACAGTAGCCCATAAACCTTTAGAAATGTGACCCATGTCAAAGCAAAATAATATTTGAGGGAAACTAAGACTAAGGTGGTTTAGATGCTCAATTAGAAAATGACAATTTGTTTAAAAAGTTAATATAAATTTAATTAAGTAATTAAAGATGATATCGTTAGCAAATTAATTAGTGAATAGAGAGAGATCTCCACAATTGGAAACTATTACAAGTAATTAATCAAAATTATAAAGTAAAAGAAATTGAAATTAAAAAATTCATTGGATATCTTTTTTTTTTAATAATTTTATTGAATCATAATTATGTACATTGGTGCAATCACAGGGCACGATTCATATACATTCAGAAATATTTTGATCATACTGTTACAGATATCCTTCATGGCATTTCCTTGATCACTATATAA
>CAUYON010081145.1:0-21067 GCA_963573935.1 Arctocebus calabarensis
ACTTTAAATTGCTAACTTGGGCTAAGCAGAACCTTTCCCAGGAAAGCACTGTGGCTGGGATCACTCCTTGAGTGACTATCCACTTACCCAGTGTGCCAAAATCGGTTTCACCCTATGCCCCTGAGGGCTAAGGCTGCAAGGCGTCTCAGTCCCTGCCTTTAGGCTGCTCAGTCACTAGATTACTCGCTCCTGCCAAATGCCTGTTCTGTGACCCTGAGGGTGGAGCTTGCCAGGGCAGTTCTCCCACAATGGCTCCACGCAGCCCACCACCAAACACTGCCAGCTCTGTCTGGCTTAGTGGCCCAGTCTGGGGCCCAGACAACACTTAAAAACCCCTGCACTCCTGCCCAAGTTCTCCTAAGGCAGTTCAACCGAGTGCCAAGTCCAAAAAAAACCCAAATGGCTAACAGGCAAGACCTTTCCAGCCTGCAGTCCCACTGTTGCCCCACCCACAGCTGCCGACAGGATCAGACCGAATGAACAGATGCAACCACTTGCCCAATCTCTGTCGCTTTAGCCTTCCCCAGGGTGTCCAGAAGCCTCATGCTGTCTCCCTGTGTCCCCAAAGAGAAGTTTCTGGGCAGATCCTGCCTGGCAGAGATGCCTGAAGTCCTCTCTCCCCAGTCTCACCGTGCCCAGCCGCAAGGAAGCTGTTACTCGGCCGCCATCTTGCTCCACCCTCTCTCAGTCAATGATATTATGGGCATGGTCTCTACACTTCTAAACCTTTCCAGGAAGAAAAGCAAAGGAAAAATCTCATCTTGTGCAACCAGCCTCTATGAAGCTGGGCCCAAATGGTCAAGAGAGCCACACAGGAGAGGCTGTGGGATCCTTCAGAGCTCAGGGCAGAGGTGTTCTCAGGAGGGCCCTGGAGTATGAGACTGGCGGACCTCCCTTTAGAGAGTTCAGTCTCTCACTTCTAAATGATTCTGCATCTGCTGGTCCCCTGACAATTTCCGAGCCTTAATCCTCCAGATCCCTCAATTCCTCAGCCACAGTCACTGCCCTACTCCACACCCTACATATTCTCCAGCCCCCTGTGGTTTCTGTGATTTGAGAATGTGCTTTGATGCCTAACCTCACATCTGACCCCAGAACCCTGTCATTCTTTACCCAGAGGCAGACAGGGAAGACACAAATCTTGCAGACACACCCTCATCTTCCTTCCTATCTCAGCTGGAAAGTTTGGCTAAACCTAAAAATGTTTTTTTGTGCTTCAGAATTGCTGGCAGGCTAAAAAGTACAGAGTATTCAGGCCAATTGAGGCTCTAGGGATCACAGCTGAACCAAACCAAATACTCAGCCCCAAATTCACAGTGGACAGCCCTCTGGCAACCACCGTCCTCAAAATCCAAGGGGGAGAACTTGCCAGGAGGAGGTGAGGCTAATCCACAGTGTCAAATACATTAGGTAAAGGAGTTTCTGATGAGAGAAACTCATCTTCCAAAACTCCCTGAGAAGCTTTTAAACCATGCATGGTTTCCAGGGTAATTAAGAAGAGCCATCAGGGTGCACCTCATCTTTTTTTGAGGTCCTCACACCCTTCTTTTGAGTTTTCTGGTCTTCATGACCTTTCCATTACACAGGATAAATAACTCCAGGAAGAAGTTTTTAGAGCACACTTTGGAGAGTTTTGCATGCCTGCAAACTAGTATTCTTTTTCCCACTGGCAATATAAGATCTAAACTACCACTTCAGAAAAGTAATTATTGTTTGCATTCTCTCTAGAAATCACCATTGGTTGATGCCTTTGTGGATGTGGTAAGCATTACCATATGTCAGATTCTTAACATGGTACAAAATAATGGTCTGAAATACACACATCAAAAAAGGCTTTCCCTTCCCCTTTTTGGTGTTCTGACATGTAGAAGCATGCAATAGGGATCAGTGAACCTAATAGCACAGTCATATACATATATCTATCAGTTGTGAAACACAAGGCTGAGTTTTTAATCCACACAACTTCCCATATGGAAACATCTTTGCTTCAGGATTTTCTCTGGATATAGGTAGTGATCAAAAGGGATCCAAGAGACAGCCACATGTAAAAAACTGACACAGGATCCACACCTCTCACCACTAACAAAAACTAACTCAGGAAACTCTAAGAATCCTAGAAGAAAATGTTGGCAAAACTCTTACAGATATTGACTTAGGCAAAGAATTCATGAAGAAGACCCCAAAAGCAATCACAGCAATAATAAAAATAAGTAAATGGGACTTGATCATCAGTTTTGAAGCTTAGTTTAGCAGGATACAGAATTCTAGACTGAAAATTGTTTTATTTAAGAATGTGGAAGGTGGATGACCATGCTCTTCTGGCTCGGAAAGTTTCAGTTAAAAAGTCTGCTGTCAACATAATGGCTCTGCCCCTGTAGGTCTGTTGGTGCTTACTCCGGGCTGCTTGCAGAATTTTCCCCTTCATCTTAACTTTGGACAGGTTTATTACAGTATGTCTTGGAGAAGCTCTGTTAGAGTTGAGATGAACTGGGATTCAATATCCATCTGAAAGGAGTGTGTTGGGATTGTTAGTAAAACTTGGGAAGTTTTCACTTATGACAATCTCCAATTGGGCTTCCATACCTTTGGGACAGTCTTCTTCCCCTTCAAGAATCCCTATTATTCATATGTTTGAACACTTCATGGAGTCTCATAGTTGTCTACACAACTGTTCTGCTTTTCTTTCTTCTGCCCATCTTACCTACCTGGCTTAACTCAAACACTTTATCATCTAGCTCTGAGGTTCTTCTCCATGGTCTAATCTATTTTTGATACTTTCTACTGTATCTTTATATTCCCTGGTTGTCTCTTTCATTTCCTTAAGCTCTGCCATATCCTTTCTATATTCTACATATCTCTCATCTGATTTTTGGTTCTGTCTTTCTGTCCATTCCTTTTATTGACTTTATCATACATATTTTAAATTTACTTTCTATCAAATCCATTAATTTTTTATAGGAGCAATCATCTGTAAAATCTACCTTGTAGTCCCTTGAAGGAGTAGCTCTGTTTTGGTTTTTCATGGTGCCTGAATTTTTCTGTTGGTTCCTCCTCATGTATATTTTGTACGTGTTCACATCTTTGTGCTCCTTTTTCCTTCTAACTTCCTCTTTTGCTTCAAATTACTTTGTCTCAGAGTTTAGGTGATGAATAGGCCTCTCAGTCTGAGGTCTAAAGGATTAGAAGGGTAAAAGGCAAGCAGGGATAAACAAGAAGAAAAGAAGGAAGGAAGAATGGAAGGAAGGAAGGAAGGAGAGAAAGAAAGAAAAGGAAAGGAAGGGGTAATAACAGGAAAAAAATTGAGGAACAGGAGAGGAGAAGAGTAAGAGAGAATGAGAGTGATAGAAGACACAGTATTGATCAGCATGGTGCTAAGACCATGCTGTAACTCCAGGATTTTGAGGGGCTGGGATAGATGGGCTCCTCAAAATCAGATGTTCCTTACCAGCCTGAGCAGATCTAGATTCTTCCTCTGCCAAAAACAGGAAGAGAAGAAAAAGCACAAAAACAAAAAACAAGAAGAAAAAATTAAGTAAGGATGACAAAGAAAAAGAAAAATTGTTCAGGTGGTCTTGCCAATACTTTCTTAGGGCCAAAGATAGAAATGTCTCTTGGCCTCCTTGAGCCAGATTACTGCTGTGTCCTACCTGCCAGACCACAGCTATGTCACCCAATACCTCAGCAAAAAAAGAAAAAAAAGAAATTATAAAATAAGAATAGATAAAGGAAATTTAAAATGCCATTGAATCAAATAAAGGAGAGAGAGGGGAGAAGAATAAATAAGGAAGCAAGAAAGACCAAAAAAGGGTGGTGGGATATCTTAGCTGTTGCAGAAGTGATTTATGTGTGAGAAATGAGAAAAGTAGAAGAGTCTTTATCCAGAAAGAGAATGTAGAGGAGTGAAATAGGGAGACAGAATAATGAGGCTAAAATACTGTAACCAAAAAATACAGGAGACTTTGCTCTTGATGAAAGTAAAAATGGAACTTAAGAAAAGAACCAACCAAACAAATTATAAAAAAACAAAACACATCAAAACAAAATAAAAAAAAAGCTGTAATAGCCAAAAATAAGCAACATGAGCAACAAATAGAAGAAGGGAAGAAAAGAAAAAAGAAAAAAAATACTAACAACAAGAAGGCTAACTGTAACAGTACGATCAAAACATTTCTGAATGTATATGAATCATGCCCTATGATTGCACCAATGTACAGAATTATGATTCAATAAAATTATAAAAAAAAATTCTATATATATATAGATATAAAATATATACTGCCAGGACACACTAGATGGTGGTGTGGTTTTGGAGGACAGATAACACAGCCAGTAACCTCTCTCTAGTTCCCAGGCATGGTCCTGTTTCCCAACTCAGTTGTCCACAGTGATCTGCAGTGACAGCCTTATTATTTCCTCATCATTCAGTACTGCTGTGTTGGGATCTTAAAGCTCTCCAGAATCCTTCAGAGGCAAGTCTCACAGTGCTCCCTGACAATAGTTCCTGTGGGGTGCAAGAGTCCCTGAGCCTGTCATGAATGGCGGTCTGATCCCAGCAGGCAAAACCAAGAAGGCCATGCCTTGGGCCCCCAGTAAGAGGCATACCCTCACGACCTTCTTGGAGTCTTCCCACAATGGCCACCCCCCTGGCAGCCAAGACCGTTACAGTATGACCAAACCGATGGCAAATCTACTCCAACCAGCACTCAAATCAGGCTGCAGTATACTGTTCAAGTCCGCCCATACTTCTAATCTTTCCACTCAACTTGCAGCTTCCCCTGAGAACCAAAAACTGCTATAAGGCTTCCTCCCATCCCCAGATTCCAGCAAGTTCCCACCGGCTCACAAAAACTTGCCTAGTTTGTCAGATCTCCATGACTCCAGTTCACATACGACATCTGGTATATCATCACCTCGCAGCACACCCAGAGCCACAACTCCAGGTAAGTTCTCCACACCAGGTATGGCTTGTTTTTTTCCCCTTCCCCAGTTGTACTAAGACAGCTTAGTGAAACGATCCTTCTAGTCTGCCATCTTGTTCTGCCCCAGTATGTAATTAAATCAAAAAGCTTCTACACAGCTAAGGACATGATCAAAAGATCAAATAGACAACCTACAGAATGGAAGAAAACATTTGCATGCCATACTTCTGATAAAGGACTGATAACCATAATCTACAAAGAACTCAAGCAAATCAAGAAACAACCAAACAACCCCATTAAAAAGTGGACAAAAGATATGGATAGAAACTTTTCAAATGAAGACATACTAGTGCCAAAAAAACTCATGAAAAAATGCTCAATGTCTCTAATCATTAGGGAATCACAAATCAAAACCACAATGTGATATCACCTAACTCCGATGAGAGCAGCTCATGTTGAAAAGTCCTGAAACAGCAGTTGCTGGTATGAGTGTGGAAAGAAAGGAACTCTTGGTGGGACTGGTAACTAGTGCAACTTCTATGGAAAGTTGTATGGAGATACCTTAAAGAACTTAAAATAGACCTACCATTTGATCCAGCAATCCCACTGTTCGATATACCCAAAGAGAAAAAGGACATTTTATAAAAAGGACACCGGCAAATGTTTATAACAGCACAATTTACAATTGCAAAGATGTAGAACAATCCTAGTTCCCACCAATATGAAATATGGTATATTCGTGCTATAGAGGGCTACTCAGCCATTAAAAAAATTGCAAGCTACTATCTTTTTGGACAACCTGGAGGGAACTAGAAACCATTCTTCTAAGTGGAACATCAAAAAATGAAGAGACAAACACATATACTCAACACCATATTGGAAGTCATCGACCAACACTTAAGTGAACATATTTAAGTAAATCTCAATGAAAATCAAGCTGAGGGGAAGAGGTAGAAGAGGATGGGTAAATTCACACCTATTGGGTATTTTCACACTATCTAAGTGAAGGGCACACTTACAAGTATCACTTTGACTCAATCTGTACAAACACAAATTCTGTAAGCAAAGTCTGTACTCCCTAATATTCTCAAGTAATATATATATATATATATACATATATATATAATTTTTAAAAAGTGATCTAGAAGAAAGAAAGAAATCTGTAGGTAGTTCACACAGTAGTCATCAAAAATGTACATAAGCATGTCCTTATAAATATAACAGGAAATAAACTTGCTCATAAATCAAGAGTTTCTCTTGTGTGTCAAGTGGGGTAATTCTCCACTATGAGGGGCCATCCAGTGCATTATAAGATGTTTAGCAGTGTCCCTATCCCTGGCCTCTACCCTTAGATGCCAGTAGCACCTCCCTCCTCTGTCCAAGTTATGACAACTAAAACTGTCTTTAAATATTGTCAAATATCTCCTGGGAAACAAAATCACCCTTGGATGTGAACTACTGTCATAAATATATGAGGAAACTCCATAGCAACATTCTGACAAAACAGTTTCAAGGTCACCCACTCCTATTTTTTATTGCCAGAGCATTCCAGACCTTCTCAGGGGCTGTCACAGCTCAAAGGCTTCTTTGTCATGCTTCTTCCCAGAGCCTGGCTTCAAGGTTGGATAGTGCCTCTCTAGGGACCTCTAGCTTTGATGCCACCAAAAGACAAGCTCATGGGTCCTTTTTATTTTAAATGTTTTCATTTTACTACCAAATCATTCTACAGAAATAGGACTAAAACAACAGACATGAAAAGTGTTTTAATCCAAGCTGTAAGGAACACAAACCAACTTAAACTTGCTCAAGGAAAAGGGCCCAGAAACATCTGCATGCATGATGCATAGGAGACCAAGTCCAGCTGGGCCTCCTTCAGAATGGAAATGGGACCAGGGGGGTGCCCAGGAACTAAGGCATCTGCTCTTCCCAGGGCTTGTCCTCACCATCTCTATCTGCCCTGGTCTGATATCTCTTATTCAGGGTCCCAGGTGGCCTACAGCTTGGCACTCAGTTTTCACGGCTTTCAGAGTCCCAATTCCTAAGGGAGATCCTGATTGGCTTACCTTTTCTTGGAAGATCATAGGCCTGTGACTGGCAGAGTCTCTTAAATTTCACCCAGCGCTGCCTCTGAATCTGACTGTAAAATCTGTGCTTTCATAGGGATCTTGTGAGAATGAAGTTATAGATGTAACCTACCTCTGAAAAGCAAAAAGTACTATGCAAAAGAAGGATGGCTCTTTATCTTATAATAGTATTATACAATAAATCATGCAATAGTTGGAAATTTACAGCAAAGGCCATGTGAGGAGTTTGACATAGTGGAAAGAGCCCTATGTGAAGATGGAGATCTGGGCTGTGTGACTTTGGGTGAGTCACTTCTCTCCTCTGAATTATAGAAAAAATGTCTATTTTACCTTCTGGGGGTTTGAGATGGTTCAAATAAGAAAAGACTTAGATGGTTTGCTGTGAAGAGCTCTGCAGACTCTGGTATCGACCTCTGTTATTGTAGTCTTCTCTGGTTAAACCACTATATGGACAGGCACTGTAAGTTGGGTAGCAGCTAGGAATTATCATTTCATCCACAAGTGGACTGAAAAGGAAATGTATTATCTCACATAACAGAGAGTCTAAGCCGGCCCCAGCGTCCAGGCTCAAGGCCAATCAGAGTCCCGGCTGCATTTCTCTGTGATCCACTTGGCTGCACTTTGCCCCCTCCTTGGCTTAGCTTCCCCACCAGCATCTGTAACCAGGGGCAACCTGCTGCCTTATTCATATCCAATAAGAGAGATAACCTCTGCCCCCAAAATAGAGGAGCAAAGTCTTTTCTTTCTGCCTGTTTGTTACAACTCAGGACACAGCCCACCCGGACTAGTAAGCATCCTGGGTACCTGAAGAGGGCACGGCGCCTGTGGGCCCCAATCTGAGGTCCTGAAGCCAAACTCCAGCAAGCAGGAGCGTCCACCCATCCCCGCCAGGAGCTTCGGGTGGGCCAACTCCCTCGGAGTCCCTGCCAGTCTGTTAGGAAGGAGGAAGAGGGGAAATGGATGTTCTATGTTGGCAACCAACAGCGGCGGTCCACGCAGCCTGACTCCAATACTGACTGACTTCAATACCTGGTGGCTCCTCAGGAGCTGGGGTATGAGGAAAGGCAAAATCTCCCTGCCATCCTCACCTACCCAGCTCAGACTTGATTGCCAACGTTTCTTTACAATGGAAGAAGAAAATGAACAAGGGAAGAGAGGAAAAATAAGGAAAGAAGGAGAAACTACCGTCCTCTCAGGCTCGCTGTCTTTCTCTGATTCACACATTGGGGTTTATAATAGGGACTTCAAGATGGCCACTGGTGTCAGGTAACAGAAAACACAGTATTTTGGGCCTAGGCCAGTGGAGTAGCAGCTGTGTGAAGGTTTATACAGAGATCGAGGGCACCTGAACGTTGTAAGGGACCTTCCTGGCACCGATCTCCTTTCCTTTCCACTCCGATTGACTCACACTCATTGGCAAGCCGCTGAGGCCTTGCAGCCAGGCGGAGACGAACTAAGCAAGGCTGCGCCTCATTCAGAGATGTCTGTCCTCAAGGGATTTTTGGCATCTTGGAAATACAGCACAAGCCTCTCGTAACTCTGAAATGTTTCCAGATGAATACTGGCTCTTTCTACCTCATGGACAAAGTGTACTACAATTGGGTGCTCCCCCACGTAGCGTCACAGATCAGGCAAACACCGACATTTACATAAATCCTACATGTCCTGAAGGGCAGAGTTTTTCCAAGCAAGTGGCTCAAGTAAGCCTCTAGGGGCTTATTAAAAATGATGAATAAAAAAACAAGTTTAAAGGCTTCCATGGCACCCTATTGCCTGAAGGATCAATTCCACAGTCTTCAGACTTGACATTCCTGAAGCCCCTTTCTTCCTTTCTCTCCAGCAGTCTGATTCCTCTGAGCAACTCTTTGGTCCTGAAGCTCCCCTGTTCCTGTGTTCTGTCCTTTGCTCTCCACTCCTTCACTGTTCTCCAACCTGCCAGTTAAATGAACTCGAGCCCCTCCCCTTCCCTAGGCCGCAGGCCTTCGTGCCCATCCACCCTTTCTGCCATCACCGTAATCCCCCGTAGCAGAGGATCTCAATGCTCATTGCATGGTAAAGTCACTCAGAGAGCTTCAGACCCAGTAGATCACAATGCAGGTGAGGAAAGTACACTCACTTATCATGAAACAGCTGTGGTGAGTGGAGACACGCAGGGCCTCTGGGCTCGGAATGTCTGAAACGCAGCTTGTCTTCTTTCCAGACTGGTGACCTTGGGTACCTCTTAGGAAACCCCTTCCTGTTTCCAATTCCTTCCCTCTAAAATCAAGGCAAGAAATGGTCCCTACCTCATCAAGTTGTGGAGATTAAGTGAGTTAAGATATTATTAACACTTAGTATGGGCTCAATAATGTTTGTTATAATGCATGTGTGGAAGTCTCCCTCCGGAAAACTCAAAGCAACTTGATGCTAGGACCTGCGTCTTGTTCCTCTCTTTCTAGCACACAGTACACTTGCAATTTTTTTTGACTAATTAATAAAAGCATACAAGAAGACAAATTTTGACTTTAGGAAGTTAGAGAGATTGAACTATTAATAGAAGAGATAGCTGATGAGCTATCGCTTGTGCCCAGAGTTGTGGAAGACCAGAGAGGGTGGTAAGGTGGTTGAGATAGAACAGTAAGAAGAACGTAAGCCAAAGTACTGACGTGCAGGGAGTGGGGAAAAGACCAAAAGCAGGTGTGCTGGGGTCCGAGGAGAGGATTACAGAGAAGAACTGCAGCAATGTAAGGCGGGCCATCTCATGAAGAGTGTGTGATGCCTCACTATAGAATTCGGGCTTTATTCTGTGGGTCATGACTGGACCGTGAAGAAGAATGCTGAGCAGGTGTGTCCATAATCAGACCTGTGCTTCAGGACACTCCGCATGTCCACTGGAGGGAAGGGCGCCCCGGGGCGAGGTGCAAGGGTGTGTTAGGAGATGGCTGCAGGTTCTGATTTGGTACGTCATACGAAGCTCTGTGGCCTCCCTCTTGCTTATGTTCATCGTGGTGAATTTGGTGGTGGAAGTGATGCAGATAACGAGAGTGCCTCCTAAGTGCTCCTGCCAAGTGGGGGAGTTTCATCATTGTTTTACTTTATTTATAGTTTATTAATTTCTGCTTTATTAACACACATGCAGAGGGTAAGGAATACAACAGTAAGACTCCCTGCCGTCTCCCAGGGCTCTCTGTGAGCACCACTTACACGGTTCTCCTTCCCTGATGTGGCCACTGCTCCCGATTTCTAGTGAGTTCTCCCAGACACACTCCAGGCGGAAAGATGAATAGATATGCACATATATTCACTTCACCTTTTTTATTAATACGTAACTGAGGCATCATCAACTATACATATTTAAAGAGTCTGATAGGTTTTTGTTGTTATTTTTTTGTGTTTGTTTTTCTGTCTTTTTTCTTTTATTGTAGAGACAGTCTCACTCTATCGCCCTTGGTAGAGTGCCATGGTGTCACATGGCTCACGGCAACCTCTAGCTCTTGGGCTTAGGCCATTCTCCTGCCTCAGCCTCCTGAGTAGCTGGGACCACAGGCGCCACCACAATGCCTGGCTATTTTTTTGTTGTAGTTTGGTCGGGCCAGGTTTGAACCTGCCACCCCCTCGGTATATGGTGCCGGCGCCCTACTCACTGAGCCACAGGCACCACGCCTTTGTTGTTGTTTTTGAGACAGAGTCTCACAATGTCGCCCTCAGTAGAGTGCGGTGGTTTCACAGCTCACAGCAACCACAACCTCTTGGGCTTACATGATTCTCTTGCCTCAGCCTCCCAAGTAGTTGGGACTATAGGCACCCGCCACAACGCCTGGCTGTTTTTTTGTTGTAGCTGTTATTGTTTAGCAGGCGCAGGCCAAATTCAAACCCACCAGCCCAGGTGTATGTGGCCAGCACCCTAACCACTGAGCTACAGGCACCAAGCCAAGAATCTGATACGTTTTGACATATGTATGCTATGAAACCATCACTACATCAAGAGAATGACTATGTCCATCTCTGAGTTTTCATGTGTCCCTTCATCATACTTTCTTCCCATCCTTCTCTTCCAGGGCTTCCCACTGCCTTCTCCCAGTTCCCTGGTTACCACTGACAGGCTCTTTGCTACTATAGATGACTCTGCAATGTCTAGATGCAATGTAAATAAAATTGAACAGAATGACCTCCTTTTTCCTCTGGCTTCTTTCACTCAATATAATTATTGTAAGTTTCATCCATGTTGTGTATGGATAAACCACAATTTGGTTATACATTTATCTATTGATAGATTTTTGCATTGTTTCCATTTTGAGGCTATCGCAAACAAAGCTGTTAAAAACATTCATGCACTAGTCCTTGTTGGGACATATGCTTTCATTTCTCTTGGGGAAATACTCAGGAGTGGAATGGCCGCATTATATGGTAGGAATGTTTGTTTTTTTTAACTTTTTAAGACACCCCCAAACTGTTTTCCAAAGTAGTTGCACCATGTTAAGTTCCCATTAGCAGTGTATTCCCGTTCTTCCACATCCTCACCTAAACTCGTATGGCTAGTCTTTTTAATTTTAGCTATTCTTTCTGCGAGTTCCTTTCGTACACATTGCCACATTCAGTTCCCATGTGGACTTGCTTTAATCTTCCCAGTTCTTGGTCACCCATGCTGAACCAAGTCTTCTGTGGTCTTGTTTTCCCTATTTCAATTCTTTTTCTCTTCCTTCTCCCTTTCAGTCTTCCTCCCCCTTTGATAAAGGACATACCTCCCCTGTGTCTTTCCCTAATAAGCAATTTGCTCTCTTTTCCCCTAGATTTACAGCCTATTTGTTTTTATTTAATTTCAGAATATTATAAGGTACAAACATTTTGGTTACATAAACTGTTTTTGTACCATTTGAGTCAAAGTCACGAGTGTGCCCATCACCCCGATAGTGTGCACTGTACTCAGTAGATGTGAATTTACCCACCGCCTCCTCCACCCTCCCACCAACTTTGATGAGTGTTATTTCCATATGTGCACATAACTGTTGATTGATTGGTTCAAATTTAATACTGAGTACATGTGGTGTTTGTTTTTCCATTCTTGTGATATTTCACTTAGAAAAGTGTTTTCTGTTCTATCCAAGTTGTTATAAAAGGTATTAGTTTACCATTTTTTTTTCCCGATTAATATGAGGGTACAAATGATTAGGTTACATTGTTTGCATTTATTAGGTAAAGTTCAAGTTGTAGTTGAGCTATTCACCCATGGGTGCTAGACATTGAGCCCCTTGGATTTAAACTTACCAGTGACTCTCCTCCTCCTCTTTCCCCTTTACCTCTCCCTCCTGGTTTCAAGTGTGTTTTTGTCTCATGTAAACGTATAACTGATGATCTATTAGTTTACTGTTAGAATTGAGCACATTGGATATTTGCTTCTCCATTCTTGTGATACTTTACTAAGAAGAATGTGCTTCCACTCCATCCAGGTAAACACAAAACATGTAAAGGCTCCATCTTTTTATGGCTGAATATTATTCCATGGTACATATGACACATACCACAGTTTATTAATCCATTCATTTGTTGATGGACACTTGGGTTAATTCCACATCTTGGTAATTGTGAATTGAGCTGCAATGAACATTCCTCAAAGAGCTAAAACTAAACCTTCCATTTGATCCTGCAGTCCCATTTACTAGGTTTCTACCCAGAAGAAAAAAATCTCATTTCATCATAAGGACATTTGTGCTAGAATGTTTATCGCAGATTAATTCACAATCACAAAGAGGTGGAATTTGTTTACCATTCCTTTATGTCTGAGTAGTACTCTGTGACATACATACAGCACGTTTTATTAATACACTCATGTATTGATGAGCACTTGGGTTGCTTCCACATCTTTGCAATCATGAATTGTGCTGCCCTAAACATATAAGTGCATGTATCTTTTTGATAAAATTACTTTTTTCCTTTGGGTGAACATTGAATAGTGGAATTGCTGGATCAAAATGTAGGTCTACTTTTAATTCTTTGAGGTATCACCGTGCTACTTTCCATAAATGTTGTAATAATTTGCAGTCCCACTAACAGTTTATGAGTGTTCCTACCTCTCTACATCCATGCTAGCACTTGTTGTCATGGGTCTTTGGATAAGAGCATCCTCTCTGGAGTTAGGTGATATCTCATTGTGGTTTTGATTTGCATTTGCCTGATGAGATGTTGAGCATTTTTTCATATTATTCTTGACCATTAGTCTGTCTTCTTTTGAAAAGTTTCTGTTTTTAGTGGGGTTGTTTGGTTTTTTCTTGCCGATTAATTGAGTTCTCTGTAGACTCTTTGTTATCAGCCCTTTCTCAGATGTATAGCATGCAAATGCATAGTATTTTCTCCCAGTGTATAGGTTGTCTATTGGCTCTAATGACTGTTTCATTGGCTGTGCAGAAGCTTTTTAATTTGTTCAAGTCTCATTTATTTATTTTTGTTGCTGCTCTTGCTTTGAAAGTCTTCATAAAGGCTTTGCCTAGGCTGATGTCTATAAGAGCTTTTCCAACTTTTTCTTCTACAGTTCTTACAGGCTTATGTCTTAGGTTTAGGCCTATTATCCATTATGAGCTAATTTTTGTGAGTGGTGACAGGTATGGATCCTGTTTCACTCTTCTTTCAGTCTTCCATATGTGGCTCTTCAATTTTCCCAGCACCATTTCTTGAATAAGAATTCTTTTCCCCATGTATGTTTTTGTCTGCTTTGTCAAATTTCAGGTGGCAACATAAGAACGGTTTTATTTAACCTATCTGGGTTCTGATCCATTGGTCAATGTCTCTGTTCTTGTGTCAGTACCATGCTGTCTTGGTTACTACAGTCTTGTAGTGTAGCTTGAAGTCTGGTAAACTGATGTCTCCCTATTTTCTTTTTAAAGTTGCTTTGGCTACACAGGGTCTTTTCTGATTCCATATGAAGTTTAGAATTATTTTTTCTAGATCTGCAAAAAATGATACTGGTATTTTAATGGGGGGGTGCATTGAATCTTTAGATCACTTAGGGTAGCATAGCCATTTTAACAATATTGACTCGGCTGATCCATGAGCATGTTATGTTTTTTCCATCTGTTTAGATCCTCTGCTACTTCCTTCTTCAGCATTGGTAGTTCTCCCTGTGGAGATCTTTGCCCTCCTTTATTAAATATATGTTCTCTTATCTGTAAACTTCAAGCATTATGATAAAGAAATCCAAGAAGAAGCCCATTTTGCCTTTTAAATCTCAACAAGAAGCAATCTACAGATCATCCTGTATATAAATGGTGTAGAGACAGGGGTGTAGGATCAGTTATCATAAATTCTGGGCTTTCCTTGGGTATTGTGACTGACCTTGAATAAGACACTCACCCACTGCAGACCTCAGTTTATATTTAAAATGGGAATTGGGATGCATACTTTGCATCCCACACAAGTTTACTGTGAAAAACAAGTTTGTATTTACTTACAAACACATATTGTCATGCCCACTACCAAGTGCTAATCCAGGTTCTAGAAACTAAACAGTGAACAAGGCACACATAAGGAGCTCACATTCTAGAAATGCACATTAAGCTTCCTTATCTTAAAAACTGTGAAAAACTTGCTCAGCTCTGGTAGCTCAAGCGTCTAAAGCACCAGCCACATACACCAGAACTGGCGGGTTCAAATCTAGCCTGGGTCTTCCAAACAACAATGACAACTCCAACCACGAAGTAGCTGGGCATTGTGGCAGACCCTGCAGTCCCAGCTACTTGGGAGGCTGAGGCAAGAGATGAATCACTCTAAGCCCTGGAGTTGGAGGTTGCTGTGAGCTGTGATGCCACAGTATTCTACCCAGGGTGACAGCTTGAAGCTCTGTCTCAAAAAAAAAAAAAAAAACCTGTGATAAACCACAAAAAATAAAGTGATATTATTTATTAGCACCTTGCATTCCCCATGTAAGAAGAGATCTAATTAAACCGGTGTGCTAATCCACTTACATGATTGCATATTTTCTTTCACAACCAAGCTTCATTTTCCTCATCAGAACTTCATATTTGGGCCTCTTTATATTTATCTCCCAGCATAGTCCATGAATTTATGAATCAGTAACATATTCTTCTGAAAGTCTCTATTGTTCAGTTTTTGTTAGAACCCTGGTGAGCACATGGGGAATTAAGGCTCTGATATTACTGTGTCTCCCATAGCTTCATGGCACTGGACTGCCTGCAAAAACTGCTTAGTGGTGCTGGTGGCAGTCTTCATTTCCAGCTTCGAGAATGGCTGAGTGAGGGTTTGAATTTTTTTTACACATTTCGAATGGCACGTTAACATTTTAAGTGTATGAGTAAATGGAGCAAGCAAGGACAGAAATTGTAATGGTGAGAAAGAAGCAGCAGAACATTCCAGGACACCAGAGCGATTCTGGTCGGGTTCCATTACCCATGAGTCAGCAGTTGGGTGATATCTCCTTTGAGGTTAGAATGTTTCCTGGAATCCAGGAGGCCTTTATCCATCCATCCCAGCCTGTAAAGGTCACATCCACTGGGACTTCCAAAGGTGTAGGTCACATCTGAGCTAGTGACCTCAGGTTAGTTTATTTGTTGGCAGTCAATAATGGTTTATTGATTTCTTTTTACTGAAATACAATTCACATACCATAAAAAACACCATTAAAAGTATATAACGCAGTCGTTTTTTATTGTATTCACAAAGATTATTTTCCCTTTATCTCATTTCTTTTTTTTAATATCCTAGGGAAAAGGGAGAACCTCATTCCTCACACTTTGATCTAACACACAGTTACTGAGCACCTAAAAAGTAAAAAAAAAAAAAAAAAAAATCCCTTCACTCATTAAGCCCACATTCTAGTGGGAAACACAAACAATAATGAAATAAAACAAGTAAATAATAAAGTACATCAGAGGTGACAAGTAAATGGAGGAAAAGACAGTGAGAAAAGGATGGGGTCTATCAGTTGGCTGTGGATAAGAGGTAGGTTGCAATTTTAAATTGGATGGCTAGAGAATGTCTCAGGAGCAGGTAACATTTAAGCAAAGATTTCAAAGAAATGAGGGAACAAGTCACGTGCTCATCTGGGGGAAGGACATCCAGGCAGAGGAAACAGTAGTTCAGTAAGTGTAAAGATTCTGAGGTAAGAAGAATGTTCCAGAAATAGCCAAGAGGACCATATGTCTGGAGCTAAGTGAGGAGGATGACAGTGGGAAATGAGATCAGAAAGGTCAGTGGTGGACAAATCAAGCAGAGTCTTGAGCCACGTGTGCTATTGTTCACGTGCTGAGTAAGGTGGGAGCCACTGTAGGGTTTTCAACTAATTCACTCTGAGCAGGATCATGCTGGCTGCCTTGTGGACTGCAGAGAGCAAAGGATAAAGGAGACAGCCTCGTCCAGAGGCTACAGCAATAACTCAAGCAGGACCAGGTGGAGCATGGACCAGGTGTCAATGATGATGGTGGAAAGATGTGGTCAGATTCTCCATACATTATAAATGCAGAGGCCACAGGCCTGGCTAATGGATGAGACAAAGGGTATGAGAGAAACAGAGAAGCCATTGATGACTCAGATGAAACCTGCAATGCTGAGTGGTAACAGCCAATGAGTGGGACTGAGTAGGTGGATCCAGCAGGGCAGCTTGGCAAACTGCACTTATCCCATAGGAAAGTTAATTGAACATGCAAGTGTGAAGACATGTAAATTGCTTTGGAGTTTCTCAAATTAAAAAAAAAAATTACTTGTTATCACATTATTTCCAAAATATAATTCGGCTATTTAATCATCAAATTGCCAAAAAGATTGTAGCTTCTACAAAATAGAAGCTATTTTGAAACTAAAGACCGTTACTTAATCAGTGTCCAACTTACCTTAATTGGGAAATTTAACACACTATAATGGTTGCTGGAAATTAGCAAGCTGATCAGTTCTGTTTAGGGGTTATTCTTACTGTCTAATTTAATTTAGTTGTATAATTGTTTATTATAGCTTTCATCCACTAAACAGTTTTATTTTAGTTAATTCCATCAGGCACTTGTATTACTATCTCAGCCAAAATCTATTATAATAATCACTTTTTATTATTAAACTACATTGCACCATATCTATGTATTGTATAAAAGCACCTACTGGACCTAGCTAGTACCAGATTGACCTTATCTCTTTCCAAATCTCCATTCAGTGACATCACTTTAGTAGCTTCATAAATGGGCAATTCCTGGACTCAAGCATTTATGCCATAGAAACTGACAAACTACAGATTAGGGCTTTCTTTAATAGAATAGGTTTATCAGTGCACCACTAGATATAGTAGAGGATAGGGTCATGAATTTGGCTTTAGACCACACAGCAGTGACACAGGAGGGAAAATTTACAGTGGCAGCCATCTGCCCAGAGGGAGGAGTGTTTTCCTAGCATTGACATTATTTAAAATTGCTAGCTCCTTAAGGATTAATGTGATTACTATGCACTTTAAGATTTCAGAAGCCCTACTCTGAATTGCTGGTTTTCAAACTTGGCTGCATGTTGGAATTAACAGGAATTTTTAAAAACTTAATACCTAGACCCCACCCCAAGAGATTCTGCTTCAGTTATCTGGGGTATAGCCTAAGCATTAGGATTTTTTTTTTAACTCCAAGATGAGACTAATATGCACCAAAGTTTGAAAAACACTGCCCAATAAACTTCTCATTACAATCTTTTATGAGATCTTAAACTCTCTTAGGCAATCTAATGGTGTGATTATTTGTGTCCACATATGTTTTTCTACTTCTGTTGAATTGTAAGTCTTTTAGGAGTGAGAATTGTTTTTGTTTTTTAATTCAATATTTATCACCTTCTTCATAACAAAACAGCTATATAATAGGAGTTTAATAAGTATTTATTAAATGCATGCTTGGAGGTAGAGATAGGAGGATCCCTTGAGCTCAGGAGTTCAAGACCAGCCTCAGCTCTACTAAAAATAGAAAAATTAGCTGAGCATTGAGTTGGGTGCCTGTAGTACCAACTACTTGGGAGACTGAGGCAAGAGGATCACTCAAACCTAGGAGTTTGAGGTGGCTGTGAGCTTGGCTGATGCCATGGCACTCTAGCCTAAGGCAAGAGAGTGAGACTCTGTCCCAAAAAAACTAATGTATTGAATGAATGATAGATGAAGCATTTATCTGCAATCTAAAAATGTTTTCTTAATACCATAAATGTGGCTTTTGACCTAATCTGAAGACTAGTTGGATACATACTTAGAATTGTGGAGTTATTTCTTCTTTCTAAATAAAGACAAGAACTCTGAAGAATCAGAGGCTGGTAGCTAGAATGTGCCTTCTAACTATGAATAGACTCTCTGGACACCAGCATGGGTGACCACCACCATCTCTAGGAGTTGCTTACAGAACTATGCAGCTGGAAGTCCTGAGAATCCAGGGGTCAAAGCAAAACCATGCAGCCCCAAACCCACATACTCCATGCCTCCAGTTCAGAACTCCAGGCTGAAATATGATGATGTTATTATTTCTTCCTCTCCAGGGTGCCATTTTGATATTTATGGGGACTCTTGTTCTCACTATGAAGGCATCCATTACTGAAATATTCCTTGGTAAGTACTTTTACATGCGTATCTGGATACCCTTCTAACATTTTTCTAAGGTATAAAGAACCTGGCCAAGAAAAGTTTTAAACCAACACAGAGCATACAAACAATATAGTATATCTTTTTATGATAAACATTTTGTAGAGACATTTGATAACGTTAAAAGCACAGATCAAATTCAGGATGCATACATATACTATTATGTAAAATTAATACTGTATATGGATTACACATATGTCTCTACTTATTACATATTGCACACACAAATCTTTATATGTAGTCTTCAGCAACTAGCAAATATTTCACGTATAGCATACTTGCAGATTCTCAATTTTAGGCTCTTCTTTTTCCTTAATGTCACACACAAAACATTTTGTGATTGACATAGATTTAATTGTACCATTGGCAACATATTTTTAGAGATGAAACTCTTTAAGCTTACCCATTATCACCACAGAATGCAATTGTAGACAGCCCCTCAAGGAGCAGTAGGTAGACTAGAAGAAGAATAGCTGTTGGGTTTAGGAATAAGCCCAAGGTAATCTTCTATTAAACTTGGCCACATTGTTCCGCAGCCTCATCAGGTAAAGTGATCCTCTGGGTCACTGTGAAACTATTGCTAGAGAAGGGAGGAAAGGCCTTTCAAATAGTCTTTATCAATTTGCTAGGGCTGCTATTTTAAAAATGCCACAAATCGGGCAGCTTAGGAAAGCAAAAATCTATTCTCTCCCAGTTCTAGAGACTAGAAGTCCAAAACCAAGGAGTGAGCAGGATTGGTTCCTTTAGAGGACTGTGGTTTACTGGAACTCGTTGGTGTTTCTCAGCTTGTAGATGTGTCACCCCAATCTCTGCCTTCATCTTCATGTGGTATCCTCTCTGTGTGTGCGTGTCTTGTCTCCAACTTCTCCCTTCTTACAATGTCATGAGCCATACTGGATTAGGAGCCCACCTACTCCAGTATGACTGCATCCTAACTTAACTAGTTATATCTATAACGGGCCTATTTCCAAATAAGGTCATGCGCTAAGATACTGGGAGTTAGGAGGCAAACATAGGAATTGAGGGGGAGCATAATTCAACCCATGGTATGGTGAGAATGTCCAAAGTCTGTTCAAAGAGAGGGTACCTGGCAGAATCGGGGACTAGAAGAGAAGAAAGGAACACAACTGTAGAGAAAAGGGGGCTCCAGGTGTGGTGAAAACGCACTGGACCAGGACTCAGAGGGAGGACGTGGGTTTTAGTCCCAACTCCACTACCAACTTGCTCATTTTAGCAAGTCACACCTCCTCTCAGAGCTTCCTATAAATTGTACAGTTGAACTAGTAATCACAAATCCTCTGAATAATGGCTGCCAGAGAGCTAGGTCACCCCATGTGTCTGGCAGCTAGGTCACCCTCTCCTGGAGAATAGCAGGTCTATCCCTGGTTCCTATCAGGGGCTTCTGGGTACCTGGGATACCTGGGGTAGCCTTCCTACACCACTATTTTTCTTGGAGACTGAGCACGTTCCCTGGAATAGCCACTCCAACACTGCCTCTGCAATGTTCTAGATACCTGGCTTGCTTTAGTAAACAAAAGGTTGGGTATGACACTGAGACTGGTCACCTTGAAATTCCAGAGTCCTTCATCTCCACCTCACCTTTTTCAGATTCTACCTCTCTTCCCATAATAACCTGCAGGTTAGTAGATCCCTAGCATAGGAATAGGGGTTTGGGGAAAGGGGTTATAAATAGGATTTAGTAACACAAATGAACTCTGAGGCCATTTTAAATTCTGCTGTCTTCCACAGCATCGCAGAACCTATAAGAGAGACCTGGTTGTTGTTCTTCATGCCTTGCTTTTCTCAGCCTGCCCTTTCCCCTCTGGGTTGCTCATTCATATAGTAGGAAATAAAAATAGAAAAAGAAGACTTGTGTACCTCAATACAGTAAAGGCCATATATGACAAGTCCACAGTCAACATCATACTCAATAGTGAAAAGGTAAGAGCTTTTGTCTAAGATCAGAAACAAGACAAGAATCCCCACTTTAACCACTTTCATTCAACATAGTATTAGAAGTCCTAGCCAGACCAGTTTTAGGCAAGAAAATGAAATAAAGTTATGGACATTGAAAAGGGAAAAGCAAAATTGTCTCTGCAGATGATATGATCTTCATCTTATATGTAGAAAATCCTAAAGAGTTCAACAAAACTTCATTTCATAAATGGGTAAAGGACACTAACAGACATTTCCCACAAGGCATACAAATGATCAACAGGTGTATGAAAAAATACTCAACATCATTCATCGTCAGGGAAAAGCAAATTAAACCCACAATGAGATATCATCTCACACCTGTTAGAATAGCTATTATCAAAATGACAAAAGATACAAATATGGGTAAGGATGTGGAAAAAAGATAACTCTTACAAATTGTTGGTGAGATCGTAAAGTACAGCCATATGGAAAACAATACGAAGGCTCCTCAAAAACTTGAAAATAGAATTACCATATGACCCCACATCACATATATTTATATGTATTTATATAGAGAG